>ML819074.1:13935-38293 GCA_009831015.1 Picea engelmannii | reverse complement strand
TATTAATTTCCTTAACTTTGTTAGAGAAGAAATCTATTAATTACAATTTAATTCACTTGACTTTAGGTAAGGTTGTATTAATTTCCTTAACTTTGTTAGAGAATATCTATCTATTAATTACAATTAAATTATAATGATTAACACTACTAAATAAGTTTATATGAAAATCAACTTAATTATTAAAATGAAGATTCTAAATAATTTCAAATTTTAAATGTAAATCAACTTAATAATTAGAATGGAAATATTGGTATATATATGATATTATTAGTAAAGTGTTATTACAACAAGTGAAAGATATGTTTAAATAGTTTTTAGTTGTTAGAATATTAATTTAAAAAATGAAAAAAAAAATAACCATTTAAAGAAATCAATGCTCCCAAATCTAGGATAGAAGAGATGTTCAACTCTTCTTTGATTGATGCAATAGTAATAAAAATAAATTTCTCAAGATAGAAGAGATATTCAAATTAATTATAGGTAATGTTTATACAATAAAATCTTGAGATAGAAGAGATGTTCAACTCTTTTTTTGTTTGTGTGATAATGATAAAATAAAATACTCAAAATGATGTGACAATAAAATAAAACCTTAAAATAGAAGAGATGATCAACTCTTCTTTAATTTTATCATGCAGTCATTAAAAAAATGCCAAAGCTAGAAGAGATATTCACCTCAAAGTTCATATACCCTTAATAAAATAAAATTTCAAAACAAAAGAGATGTTTTTAACTTTTATTTAATTTTGAGAACAATAATTAAAAAAATATTCAAAATAAAAGAGATGTTCAATTCAACTCTAATTTATATAATGCTCGTAAAATAAAATAAAAATTGAAACGAGTTAAAATTTGAAACAAGATATTATTACAATAGAAAATATAAAACATGTTTAACTTTTTTTAAAATTAATGCAATGTTATTAAAATAAAATAGAAAAGAATACTATTGAAAAAAGTATGTTCAATGGAAATGGTGTTTAATAATGTTTTAGTTTAAAATAAAATGCTCATAATACAAGAGGTATACAACTCAATTTTGATTGGTGTAATGCTCATAAAATAATTTTGATTGGTGTAATGGTTGAAAAACACAGATAAAATATGGTTGAACCATATGTTATCTGTGTTTTTTAAGAATGATCTGGAGTTTTTTATACATACCATTTTTATAAATATCCTATTTGAAAATATGGTTGAAAATAGTCAAAACAAGTCCTCAAATTCTGGAATGTACTTTCAATGAAAAATAAAAAAATTCTGGAATGTACATGTGCCACTTATTTAAAAACATCGTAATGGTATTCCATCTTCAATTATTCGTTCATGATCGACTTTGGACAGTTTCCATTTTCTATTTTTTTATTTATTTAAACTTCTATTAACTTTATGCGTGTTGCACATACCAAATGACTATATTGACAACTTGTGACATCTGACTGGTAGTATTGAAAGTGAACATGAGTATCGGTTTGATGAGTTTTTTGAAAAAAATATCCTTTCAATACAATGGATGATCTTTCATATATAAAATTGTTATCATCAAAATCTTCTAATAGCCTCATATTTTGTTCTGTGCATCGCATCAAATAATATTTCACGTTTTCAGTGTTGTCTATAGGTGCAACCATAGAAAAAACATCTTCTGCAAATAATTGGATATATTGGACAACAAATCGTTCGTGTTAGATTATCACACAAGTACATCTACAAGTTATTTGAAAAAAAAATAAACATAAAAATTACCTACTCTAACAAGATCAGAAACTCTATCACCATCAAATGACACTTTAGTTTCATTTGATTACATATCCTCCAAGCTTGCAAGTGGCATTTTCCCTTTCACATTAAGTTCGCTATGTCTCCAAGCTTTAACATATCCTGCATTCTCATTTTCGCAAATATCTATGGATTCTGTGTCCTCTATGAAAACTGAACAAAAACAAGACTCATTTCTTCTATCAAATGCAAACACATTTTGAAAACGTTTTGTTTTAACTGAATGTATTTTCTGTGTCCTAGGTATTGTATTGGCATCGTATAATATTGATCTATTTACATCTTGGATTCCAACATACCAAAAAAACCTGCACAAGACAAGAACTTGTTAACTTGAAATCTCTCAAGAAAATGATTGAAGTTTGAATATAAATTTGAACACATTCAAATAAAAATACCTTGTATACATATGTAACATTTATATATAGACACACCTGCGCACATCCCTTGACGGATTATATTCATGGCTTAGCATCATTTTCCACCATTCAACAATTTGTTCAGTGGATTCAAATCAATCGATAAGAGGGTTCATCTGATACCTTCAAAGTGCTCGTTTTATACATGCCCCTGCATCGTCTTGCTCTCCTTTTTCATGACCAGTCTTAAAAAAATTCCAACAATGTGTAATGTTTAATTTTTTATGAAGAAGACATAACCAATAGCATGATCGTGAAGATTTGAACTAACCTGCACACCCATCTGACCATATCCAATTTCGATCGAATCTGATTTCGGGTTCTTTCAATGAATCATAAAATTTATCAAAACAATGTTGTACATAATGTGTGTTGTGTGCTCAATCATCACTTATATAAATGTGATATTCTTTAATAACATGTCGATTGTCATTGGTTATTTCTATGTTATCAAGAATTTGTTGAGCATGTCTATATAGAACGTGGAAAAATATCGTGACTTGGTCAAAATGATAATATTCACTCTGTATTTATTTTTGTGCAGCGAATGTGTAATTCTCTGCAAAATCAACTACAGACAAAATTGTCCATGGTAGAAACACTTCACGTGATTGCTTGAATTGTAGATCTTGCCATCGATCTCTATGTGAATGCTTGGTGTATTCATAAATTTCTTCCTCAAACTTCTTCAAAAAATCTATCACACAGATTTGATCTACCTTCAAATCAATCCTTTTGGAAATAACATTTGAAGAATGTTGAGCCGTGTTTTTGATATATTCATATCTCTTCCAATTGACTCTTATATTAAAAAATGATTGATCATTCATATCAATATGATACTTTGAATGAAACAAACTTAGATTTCCACAACGTTCACATTTATTTCCACCAACACATTTGTTTTTTGTAAAATACATCATCATCTTCTCTTTCACATAGAATTTTAGATATAAAAACACTGAATGTGGAAGGAGGAGGAGGAGGTGAACCTAGCCATACAGTTTTATCAAAATCCAAAAAGGTGTTTCAATACAACTCAAATTCCACATGATAACGACAACAACTAGTGTCATGAACAGTGATGGGTGTAACAAACCATGGTTTTTGTTGCACAAATGTATTGATGGAAATTTTAACTTCTTTGTGCTCTTCTTTGAACTTATTGAACAATTCTATTTGTGTCATTGACAATATATGTTTTGGATTTTCTTTATATTGTTTTCGTGCTATTCTTCGTCACAACACATCCCTTGTATGTGGTGAAACACGAGATTCTTCCAATCAACAATTACGGGCCAATTCTTTAACATTTTCTGTGAGTCTATATTTGTAGGGTTGTCTAGAAATCATTATCCAACAAGCAAGTTCATCATTTGCATCTATTTGCAATCGAAAGTTTCTATGTTTGTGCAATGTTTTTCTTGAAATTCTCATCGTTGTTTCCATGTGTCTTGTCAAATGATATTTTATATTGCTAAATGAAACAACTGTTGTTTGTATCACTCTACGTGCAACACGAACATCTTCTTTTCAAGATTTTCCAAAATCTTTTAATACATTAGTTATATTGTTAAAGACATTTTGTTTCGCCTTTGTATCCTTTGTCGAATTTTGAATACACAATAATGATGTAGCTTCTTTTAACTTTATTGACTTCATTAGACAGAGTAAAATTTGAGCTTGTACTGTTACTGATTCATCTTTGAAAAAAGTATTATATATATTCTTAGTTCGATATCTTATATAATGGTTAGTTTTTTTCTTCCCAAAATTGTCAGTATCAACATTTTATAATATTTCATCATCAATGTGGATAGATTCTCCTGCATATTTCAATTTAAAGTTTATATTAAAAAACATAACCCGAACACAAATTCACTAAACTATATATACTTGAGTGTTCATCTTGTATTATCTAAATTTATGTACATACCTATAGGTGATTCGTCTTCTACTTCAATTTCGGTTTCAACATCTTCTGATTCAATTTTGGTTTCAACACCTCCTGCTTCAATTTCGGTTTCAACGTCTTCTTCGACATTATGAGAAAAATTTATTTATGTTTTTTGAAAAACATAAAATTGTAATTACAATCAATTATATTATTTACAATATTTTAAATTTGAATTCTATACTTTGAATTCTAAACTTTCTGAATACAGTCCCAATGTGTATCGTGTGCTCGATCATCATATGTGCATGCATACTTGGTTGAACTTCTTCTTGTTGAAAATCTCCATTGACATTATCATCGTTTCTTTCTTCAATATTAGATGTTCTCGTTTATTTCTCCAATAATGTTCTTTCCTTTGTTCGTTTTGGCAAGTATCATCTCGAGTGCGATCAAATTTTCTCTTGCACAAAATTTTGTTTCCCATGATTTTTATAGTTATCTGTAAAAGATATGTTCAACAAATACTTCACCTTGAAAAAATGCTCATCATTTATCTTTCAACATATAAATTGTTATTCCAATAAAAACTTGAACAAATATCAATTACCTTATTCAACAAAAACCAAAAAGATGATTCAAAACTTTGTTTAGGTGCTCTAGAAAACCATCATGTATCGATATCGATCCTTCGATTAAGCCTATGGAAAAGAGGGAAGAAATAAATAAAGAAAAGAATACAATTGCAATCAGTAATAGAAATGATTAGAAATCCCTATCCCTGAGCTTATATATGTCTGTCCATATGATGAATTGTGTTAAATGTGTTCGGCCGAAAGAGTATTTATACAATTTGGCATGAAATGAAACAATACGACGTTTCTTTTCATCTTTTCCGACCAACGGAATTCGCTCGACATGCTTTCGGCCGAAAGAAGGTTTTTTCGGCCAAAAACCTTGGAAATTGTTCAGTTTTGATGGTTTCCATTAGATTTTAGTCTTTCAGATGAAATAATATTGTTTCAGCCGAAAGATTATTGATATAACTGTGTGCCAAAATTTTACGCCAACATTTACATTGTCACCTCCTCAGTACAAGTGCTTATCATCATAATACCTAAAACTATGACCAAGTGCTATCAGATTAATTCATGATCGTCGATTAGGATTTAATTGAAAGGTCTAGATCTTATCTTGCTATGATATGGATCACCTTCTAAAAAAACAGTTGTGATTTAATCGTGATCCAATCCAATGGTCAGATCTGAGTCTCAGACTTCCCTTTTCAGACTCCTAATGGTCATAACACTCTGAAGTTGTATTGTAATGGATTTCACCACTCTAAATGCATGCACTAATCCTTTTAGACTCTGAACATTTGAACAATATCAATCGTCAATCATCCAAGATCCACGGTCACAACTCTTTAACTTTCACTTTCACTGCGCCAAACCTTCATCACATGAATTACACGTGTCTACCATGTGTCACATTCTCATTTGTGGATCAAATGGCCATGTATCCCTTCATAGTTGTTGATTTGAATTTTCATGTGCTTGTGTCATTGTCACGTGTCTTTCCTAGTGCCTCCAATCTATTCCACTTCGAATAGATATCGATCGTTAGTTGGGCTATATCTTTCAGAGTATTCCTCCATCTAGGTACTCCAATATTCCCACTCCGACAACTAATAATTTGTCTCCACGTGTCACTTTCATAACATCGATCTAGATTACTCTTAACATATTTGGACCATTTTTCAGAATCTCCCTTCCACCAATCTCGACCATTGTTTAACAAGTTTGAATCATTCAATTGTGACAGACACTGCCATGTGTCTTCTCCATATCTATCAATCCAGTTCACTCTGAATTAGTCTTCATCATTGGTCAGACCATTTTCCTTCACTGTTGATCTATGTTTCTCGATCAATATCAGTCGTCTATCATACTACTTCTATCAAAGTACTTCTCCATTTATGCACTCTGATACATACACTATGAAGGTCTCTAAACAAATCTTATCAAACTCTGAAGCCAGGATAAATGTTGACCTTCGTTGATATGGACTATTAACGGTCACGATCACCTATGGTTTTTGGAATAAATTCATTATGAAAGACTATTGATCTCAGTCGTTGATCCTTCCAGTGATCAACGATCATGATTGAATCTTCTCTTCTTTGTGATTATAATCCTGGTCGTCCAAACTTAAACTTGTGAATGAAGTCTTGGTCCCATAAATCGACGACAACGATAAGTCCCCCGTCTCGATCCAACAATCATTTTTCATCGACACCTACAAAAATATTCAACTCTATTCTTTGAAGGTTTTTGACTCAACCTTTGACTCGCTTGCGCACAGAGTTGGATTCTAACTCTATTTATCCTCGATTCCACTCGAATTTGTTGTCAACTCGACCCAGTCAATCCTTAATCAGATTCTTCGATCCTTCCTTCTTTGAATTGAGGGTTTCTGATACAACTTTACCTCGAAACTTGCAAGCACGATTCTGAAGAGTCTGATATGAACTATAATTACTCAACATAAGAAAACTCACACAACGGAAGGGATATTCGATTTCAAGAGTGACATAGTGATCCCTCAAACACAAAGAATTATATTTATAGATTTTTGTACATAAGTTTATACAAGGATATTATCCTTATGTCCTAATTTACATTCAATTGGCCTTTATTTGACCTTTGTCCACTCTTGGCCTTCACTCACACTCTTTCTATTCTCTATCTCTACATATACACCCTTTTATTTCCCGTAGGCTTACAAATTTAATTACAAAGAATGTTGGTACTAGAATTTGGTTCAGATGCTAAAAATCATCACTCAATAAATCTATAGGATCCTTTAGATACACAAAATCCTCAAGAGATCTATACCTCACTCTAAGATCTATCTAAATATTATAAATTCTCAAGAAATTCTTACAAGTTAGATTCGATTACATATTAATCAATCTCAAATCAACAACTTCTATCCCATGTAATTCTTCTATATTCAAATAAAACATAAAAATTACAATAATTTAAACCTAGGGAACCCACTCCCTTAGTAATTCAAAGACCCCCTAGGTCTAGTCAAACAAGGTTGTTTTGGAGACAAAATGCTCCAGCATCATAAACTAGTCATTAGTTATACATTGTTACCCTCTTTGACTCTAACCTCAAACAAAATAAGGAAATTTCTAACATGCATAGATATAGAGTGGGAGATCTTAATCCATTGATATAAGGGGTAGGGGCATCACTCAAGTAGATACGAAAAGAACCAAAACACTAGTTGGACATCATACCTACCCCTACTTCCAACGAGAAACCCCAACCAAAGGAAGCAAAGTAGAACAATGACCCTAAAAAACACACGATACTATCGATGAATACTCCTAATCTTAGCAGCACTGAAGCTAGCTCCTGAGTCTACTTCCAAACCCTTGCAGATGTTGTTTCCCTTCCCTGACGTTATCACCCTCCTCATTGTTGCTTCTAGCAAAAAGAGTTCACAAAACTAAGAGCCGACCAACATGCATAGATAGAAAGTAGAAGAGTTTACTCCACTGAGATGAGGGTTCGATACATCACTCAAACAAAGATGACATGAATTAAATCACTATCTAGGTGGTAGACCCACCCCTACTTCCACATATAAATCCCAAGCAAAGGAAATATAATTGAATAATGACCCTAAAAAACACCCAATACTATCACCAACTAACCCTCAACTTGGAAGGCACTCAAGCTATCTCCTGAGTTTGATTCCAAACATTTCTACACTCCCAAATTTTGCTTCTATAAAAAATGCAATAAACAAAACCCTAATGCATACCATGTTACATAGTTAAACCCCCTTTCCCCTTAGTATGGGGCAATATATTTTTTAGGTTTTTTCCTTTATCCAAACCCCCAATATGAATGCACATGATAGAATATTGATAGAATTTGTAGGATTTTACTTTCATTTACTCTTATGATATTTGGAATGGTTGATAGTAGCGGTGTTATTGTTGTGTGGAAACGATGTTGGATTGCATTTTTTCTTTTGTCTTGGACTATTCTTTGGCTATGTGGAAAACATGGAATGAAAATTTAGCTTTCTTGTTAGGTTTGAAAAAAAGTGGTATCTTTCTTGCATTGACCTTTCAACTATTTGGAGTCATTGGGGGGTGATTTTCTGCATGGTTATCATTGCACTACTTGTCACCCTCTTAATTGTATATTTTTGTGTTCTCTTGCATTCACCATTTTCGTGCTTGTCAATGTTGGCCCTGTACTCAATATTGTGTGGGCTCTTGCTTGCATTCACTTGTGTAGTTTATAGAATGTTACTAGCACTAGGGATATTCTTGGTTGCTAGTGGTCATGGGGATGTTCTTCTGTGGAAAAGGTATTAAGTCTTTTTAAAATTAAATGGAAATGTGTACTCTCTTATTTGCATTCATCCTTCTTCTCTCTAAGAGGGTCAATCACACTTGCATTATTGTTCTTTGTTGTTAGTGTGGTGCTTCTTCTTAGATTCATTTTTCTTATCAATATTTATTTTCTAAATTTTATTTCATCTTTATTAGAATGTTTAAGTTAACCAAATTCTAAATTCTCTTAATCAATAAAGCTAAAAGATTGCTAATACTCCATATCAATTTAAATCTTCATCTTATGCTAATACTCCATAGAAATTTAAATCTCCATCTTACGATGCCTAAGATACACTTAATTATCTACTTCTATAACTATTTTATAGAAACTATTCAAAAGCAACTATTTCATAGAAATTAGTCAAAAGCAAAAAAATGGGTTGGTGAACAAATTAATAAGCCACCCACCAACAAATTGCCACTTAATGTCAATTACAGGATAATAACAAGCACTTTATGTGGAACAGCTTATATACGAAGTTCCATTTTCTGTGTCAGCTAGATGACTGTCCCGCTTGTCTTATTTCCATGCATCACTTTGTTCATGTGTTCATTATGTTCCACGTTCTCTTATCCCTCCATTACGTTGTTCATGTGTTCATTGCTTCACGGCGTGATCGCTTTGCATTACTGCTTGCATGTGCTCATTGCCTTCTGGTGGGCTTGGTTGTTTTGATGGATTACGTTTCCACAGACTACCTTATCCTTATCAGCAATTTGCTTTGAAGAGAGCCCAGCCAAATTAGTATTACTTAATTTACAAATTACCTTATCCTTATCAGAGATTTGCTTTGAAGAGAACCCAGCCAAATTAGTATTACTTAATTTATTATTGAATGGCTAGATAGGATTGATATCCACCTTGTAGACTGTATGTTGGTTAGATGGGATTTGATACCCACCTTGTAGACAGTATATTTGGAACTGTGTGTTGTACGATAAAGAAGATGAAACTGGTTTAGACTTTATGTTTGGAACTTTGACCTTAACTGTGAAAAAGATGAAACAATGTAATTGGCCTATTATAAAATCTTCATCGTACTTACAATTTCATTGACTATACTGCATCCGAATGACTAACATTTCAGAGGCTCATATCAATCAATTATCATTTTAGGTCATAGTTATTGGAACAAATTTCATAATATGACAATTATCAACTTATTAAAAATCTGGTCACAAATTTCGGTCTCATGTTTTATATGAGCGACTTCAATTGAAATATTAGTATTCAACTTACACTGAAGGAAGTGCATGAATGAAAAATCCGCCCACAAGCTTTGCATGTTGGAGAATACCATGAACCATGAAGCGCAATGAAATACAGTTCAAAATATTCAAAATATGACTTTTTACAGCATTCCATAAGTGAATATCAGATATAAGTGACAAAGATACAGTGGACCAATTACTTCCACTAGTTCTCTTTCTCATCTGTCAAATCACAGGGATGGGGAATTCGATTTTCGTCCCCATAGCGTCTGGTAATTCAGCCTGTGAGAAAATATATGAAATTAAAATAAGAGTTCTGTGGTAAACAATATATAGTTGTTATGTTATTAATATATATATTTTTAATATCATTATTATTATTATAATATAGTGAGTTTTTACATTATAAATTTCAATGCATCTTGTTATAATTTACAAGTGTTATATATCTCATCCAATTACACATATCATGTCTCATTCATAAGAATTTGTCAATGTATTTAAGTTTTTTGAATGCATTAATTAACACATAGAAAAAAGTTTTAGATTTTGTTTCTTTTCTGTTATATATTTTTGGTTTAGTTTTATTTTTAATGAGGTAAGAAATTGTTAGATTTGTAGATATAAGTGGTTAAGTTTATATAATCTGATTATTCCAAATATTGTATTCTATTCTGATATGCAATAAATTTACAAAAAAAACAAAACTAAAAGTTTCTAAACAAAGCCCATTTTTCTAAGCTATCTTAAAATGAAAAGTTTTTGAAATGATATCCCTCCTTTTCATCTATCTTAAAATGGTTTCAAATATCTATTTCAAGGTATACAGAAAGTGTCTCTTTTTCTTTAATAAAAAATTTCACCGTTTTCAATTCTGTATATAACAAATAACTAATTACAATTTTCACCATCAGCACCCACAGTGATATCCAATATTTAAAATAAAATAAGCCCACTATCCTACAACTCCAAGGAGTTTGACAGGTACGACAACAGAGAACATAACTCTATATCTTTTACGAGTTGGATTTGGAAAGTTATGACAACAGAGAACATACGTCTAGATCTTTGACGAGTTCGAGGACATATCTCCAGATAACAATGACCTGCGTTACCACTTTCACTTCTTTGTTTAGATTTCAGCGTTCTGCATCACCCAAGTTCGACCTGTGAACCTCACGTGGACTAAATCCATGCAACACGCACTGTGATATCCAAGATGATAAGACGCTACTGGTTCAAATAATGCATCCATAATACCCAATTAAGCCATTGATCCATTTATACATGGTGGAGATTACCATCTTTCTATTACTGAAGTAATAACTTGAAGATGAATATTAAGTAATAACTTGAAGATGAATATTTTATTGTATTTGCATGCATGCATCTTGGAGAGTGCACTTAGTGAGTTCTCCTAGGTAGACGTTGGAGCATATATTATTCTCAGGGAATCCCCACTTTGAGTTGGAAAAGAACTCATGAAAATATTTATGAGTGTGGTTTTTCTTAATTAAATAAAATTTCACTTACTAGCACTGCTAGAAACTTTGCAACATGCTCTGACTACTTTTGTAATAGAGGAAAAGTTTGTAAAGAGGAAGCAATGGATTATGTTATGAACAGCCATGAATTTTATAGCCTCCTCCATTATGATATTTATTTTAGTCGTATATCAAAATCAAAATATATTAAATCATTTTAACAAAATCACAATTTGTAAGTTCTTGTGTTGAATTTGTAAACATAATCTAAATTGATCATTATTTATATCAAAATTATTAAAATTCAAACATGCTCAATAGCAAACTCACCCCTAGTTCCACATAGAAACCCCAAAAAAAGGAAATAAAATTGAATAATGACCTTGAAAAACACCCAATACTATCATCAACTAACCCTAATCTTGGATGTCTCTCAAGCTATCTCTTGAGTTTGCTTCCAAACCCCAAACCCTCATTGACATTATCACATCCCCTAACATTTCTATGCTCCCAAGTCTTACTTCTAGCAAAAATGCAATAAAGAAAACCCTAATACATATATTGTCATGTTACATAGTTAAACTCCATTTCCCCCTTACTATTGGGAAATATTTTTTTGAGTTATTTTCCTTTATTCAAACCCCAAATATGAATGCACATGGTAGGATATTTCCTATTTAGACACCCCCCAAACCTACTGTTATCACTAAAATATCGTCCGCAACATTGCACACAAATGGTTAAAGAAACAGATCAATGCCAACAACAATTAGTCCGCCTACAACACTGAAATGCATTCAAAAGGCAAAAAACTATACAATTGGGTCAAAAATTGAAATGAGCAGATTCACAAAAGTAAGTGCGCACACAGTGCGCAGTGTGTGCGGGCCAACACAGCCCTCAACACGCATAATGCGCCAAGTGCGCAGTTGTGTACGAGAAAAGTCATGCACTTCTATGAACGACGCATTTTTGGATCCCGTCAGCCCCTCAACCACTTATGGACCAACCCCCAACTTGGTTTGACCCTCATATCTAAGAGAAATTCGAATGGGAGGTTGGTCAAGGACTATAGGGTGCCCTAAAAGGCCCATTGTTCACACTATGAACCAATTACATTTTTCCATGTATGAATGTTATAAATAAGAGCCATAGGTGCACTAAGAAACCAAGATCTTCATAGTATTGTTATGTTGCAAGATTAACTCCTTGGGAATCCTCTTTTCTCTTGGAATCCTTCAAACACCATTGCAATAGGCCATTCCACTCACCTCTTGAGGGAATAGGAATTGTTGTTCTTCACCATTTGTCATTTCTTCCATTGTATGAAGAGCTCTCCATTAGGGAACTCAAGAGCCCTCCCAAGGAGGAAGAGTGGACTCATAACTCCTTATTTTTCTCTACGGTGTTTTGCCTACTAATCTATTGATCCATTGGTAGCATTATGTTGGTCATTATTTGATTTTCATGCTTTCTAATGTTTATTTCTTAGTTGTTGTAGTTTTATTTCTTTGTTTTTACATGAATTTGTCTTACTTAACCCACTCACAAACTTCTGTCTTGTCTAGAAGGCTTATATAGACATGCAAGTGTTGGTGTTTTGCTCACCCAAGTGAAAAAAACAACACAACCCCTAACCTACAATGTTTATAGAGAATTTGTGATATTCCTTGCCTTATTTCCTAAGTTGAAAAACGTGTTTGAGTTTCCCTCTATTATTTTCTTCTTTTGTGTTAGTGTTGTACCTTTGTGGGAAGTTGTATAGGATTTTACTTTCATTCACTCCTATGTTATTTGGAATGGTTGATAGTAGTGGTGTTATTTTTTTGTGGAAACTATGTTGGATTGCATTTTTTTTCTTTTGTCCTGAGTTATTCTATGGCTATGGGGAAAACATAGAATGAGAATACTGCTTTCTTGTTAGGTTTGAAAAAAAGTGCATCTTACTTGCATTCACTTTTCAACTATTTAGAGTCAGTGGGGGATGATTTTTCACATGGTGATTGTTGTTCTTTGTTTCCCCCTCTTAATTGAATTTTTTATGTGCTCTCTTGCATTAACCATTTTCGTTTTTGTCAATGTTGTCCCTCTACTCGATGTTATGTGGCCGGTCTTTTTAAAGTTGAATGAAAGTGTGTACTATCTTATTTATATTCATCCTTCTTCTCTCTAAAAGGGTTAATCACAATGGAATTGTTGTTCTATTGTGAGGGTGATGTTTCCTGTATGGGGCTTCTACTTATATTCATTTTTCTTCTAAATATTTATTTTTAAAATTTTGTTTCATCTTTTATTATAATGTTTAGATTAAAACCAAATTTTATTAATTGATAAAATGAAGAGATTGGAATTTAAATATCCACATAAATTATTTGTTGGAATATTGGTGACAACGAATTCTCAAGAATAGTTTTTAAGATTCTATTATTTCGAATTGGTTGTAACTAAATGAGATCAAGGATAGGAGAATATTAATTGAATTAGTTTCTTGTGTAAATTTCTATTAATTTGCGTATGCTTGTAGAGGCTGAGAAAGATGGATTAGTGATCTTGTTGTAATCTTCATTCTTTGAATAAGAAGAGAACTGATACGTGCTTGGTGGACGTAGCTCACCATTTATGTAGACCAAGTAAATCCTCGTGTCAAATGTTTGATCTGTATTATGTTTTTAATCCGCTACATATTAGTTTTTAATGGTTGGCGCAAGTTAACAAATGGTATCAAAGTTGGTTGGAGATTAGTGAGACCAACAAATCATGAATATATATCAGATCCAAATCTCCAATTCCAAATCGTGCAAATCGTGGTAAATCGAGCAGCGCCAAAACTGTGGAGTGTTAAATATAATGTAACCTCAATAGTCTGACTGTACACTGCCAGTTGTACTGGACAGTTGTACTTTCTATTTTTGTCTTTCTTGATCCTATTTAGTTCAGTCATATCCCATTGCATTGTATCATCTTCTAACAATCTCTTCTTCATACATTCCAATATACTATTCTATTCTTTCTCTCTGCATTTCTCTTTACTTCACAATTTATCATGGTATCAGAGCTTCAACAGTAAGCCTCTTCACATAGTCCGGAGAGCAACTCAATCCTCACAGCGCAGAGCTTCACGTATCTTGAGAGCACGCGACACAGTCTCTTTCACAAGGTTTGGAGAGCCGTCTGTCATACTCTCGAAAGAACCTTGCAGGAAACCTCCACGAGGAAGCAGAACGTCTTACGTTCAAAAGATCAACGTAGGAAGCTTGCAGAGGTTGCAGAGCATACTACTCTCAAAAGAACGAGGAAGAAGAGACCGAGAAAGAAGAAACTTTAAAGTTTCTTGAACAATTTTTCAAGAATCGTCAAAGATTGACGAAGAAGAGCTGCAGAACGGAAGAACGTTTAAAGAACTCTTGAATAATTCGTTCGAATTTGTTAAAGATTCCTGCAGAAGGCAGAAACGTTGAAGATTTCATAGACATTAGTTCAAATTCGTGGAAGATTGTTAAAGAAAGAAGAAGCGTTTAAAGAATTGCAAGAATTCTTCAAATATGTCAAAGATTTTAGCAGTGAACAGAGAACTCGTGAAGTTCTTTCAATCTTTGAAAGATTCACCAATTCTTTCTTCCACAGGAGAAAATTTCGACAAAAATCGACAAAGATCGCGTCAAACACACAAGGAACAACCATTGCGGCCATAAGAGTCATCCTGCGAACGGATCCAGAGCGGGAAACCAGTTCAGAAGGGACGAGGAGAGCACGGAAAAGGCGAAATCATTTCAGTCATCAGATCTTGCGCAAAGGACCGACAGCAGTTGGATCAGCAAGAAGGTGCACGAGGTTTAGTCCTCTGTAGCGCCAAGGAGAAATTTTCGACTTGTGAAGTCGTGAAATCCCGACATCATCTGACCGTCCATCAAGAGACACGTGGCGAGATCTCGACATTTCATGACTCGCAGGTGTAAAGGTCAGAAGACTGCCGTGAGAATTCGTGAATCACGAAATCACGACTCATTCTAGACTGTTGGATCAAGAAAGATCATGAGCCATCGATCTTATCTCATCACAAAATTGGGAATCGGGAGTTGGAAGCACAAAGGTGATTTCACTCCAAAAACTCTGATACTCGATATCGCGAAATCCCGAGAGGACATGTGAGCCGTTCATCTCAGAGGACAGGTGGCAGCAGATCCAGGCCATCACTCCATCGACATTTCGGAGTTCGGGATATCGGAGGTCTCGTTGACAAAAGACACTCCACGGCGAAACTCGCGAAATCGCGATTCACGATATCGCGATAAGATCACAGCCGTCCATCTCAGAGGACAGGTGACAGCAGATCAATGCATCGTCACATCGACATATCGGAGTTCATGGTTTTGAAAGACCGTCGCAACAAGAGTTCGAAACTCGCGAAATCGCGATACGCGAAATAACGATAAAGTCTCAGCCATCCATATGACCGGACACGTGGCGAACATTGAGGAAACCGTCGGCGTTTCGGCATCCGGGATTTCAAGTTGACAGAGAAATTATGTCAACGGAGCATCGCAAGTCGAGATATCCCGAGGTTGAATCAGAACCGTCCATTTTTTGGGGATGCGTGGCATAAATCTAAGGGCTCGTGAAAAGTCCCGACAGGGCAGAGTCCATCGACACATCGGGATTCGACAAATCGTGAATCCTGAGGATAAGAAGCACGAGCATTTTGGAACTCCGAAGTCCGAAATCCCGACAGGAGGTAAACTCCATCATGGGGCCTAGCTGACATCATCTTGTCAAAATCGTGGGATCGAGAATCTCCACAGTAAAATCCCTAACGCAAATTTGGACCGTCCATCTGTTAGGACGCGTGGAGGTGGTTAAAGCAATCACAAAATTTCCCAAAAGGAAAGCGCCATCGGTAAATCAGAGATCGGGGAATCGAGGAGTCAGAAGAACTCGTCATCAAAACTCGCGAAATCTCGATTCGCGATATCCTGATAAGATCTAGACCGTCAGATCACACAAGATCTGGACCATTGAATTGTCCAAAGGCAATTTTTCGCATTTCGGTGATTTGAAAGACAAAGAACGGGAAAAGCCCGTAGCGCTTTACCATCAAGGCGCGTGGTAACATTGCAAGGTGACATAGGCCAATTCAAGGCCAATAATCTTTTTTTGACCATCGGCACATCGGCGTTTCAGCCATCAGAGGTAAATATGAACTTTCCCTCTATATTTTTTCTGCAATTTTTTTTTGTATGGCGTCGTCTAGCGATTTAGGACCAACTCAGGGTCTGATTCTACTGGGAAAGAATTATGAGTTCTGGTCTCTTCGGATGAGATTGTTCTTGCAAGCACAAGAGTGCTAGGAACTAGTGGATCTTGGATATGTGGAACCAAGTCTAGCTGCCCTCACTGCCATGACAAATCCACAGTGAATTGCTCAGGTAACACTGAGGAACAAAGAAAATAAAGCCAAATTATGGATTCAAAATTCTGTGGATGACTCGATTTTCTAAAAAATCACAAGCGCTGGTACTTCTAAACAGGCCTGGGATATTCTTAAATCTTCCTATCAAGGAAATGACAGGGTCAAAACAGTTAAACTGCAAACCTTGAGGACGCAATTCAAGACTCTAAGGATGACAGAGTCCGAAAATGTGGATCAGTTCATGACCAGAGTCATGGGAATCGTGAACCAGATCAGATTGACTGGCGAAGCCATCACTGATCAATGAATTGTTGAGAAAATCCTTAAGAGTTTACCCAAGAAATTTGAAATGGTGGTAACAACAATCCTTGAATCCAAGGATCTATCAAGATTTTCAACAGATGAACTAATTGGTTCTCTGGTGACACATGAGACCAGACTACATATTACAGATGAGTCAATCTCCAATGCTTTCAAAACTCAATTCTCCTTCAGCAGAGGGAGAGGTAGACGAAAAAGCAGAGGTCGCCAAGGAAGAGGGAGCAAGGAGATGAATCTCTACACATAAAACTGGGGAAGACCAGGACACAGTCACGAGCTAATGGAGAAGTTCGAAATGGAGAGCTGGCAACAATCGTAAACCACACTGTCGCGAGGAGATTCGTATCATCTTGTTGTTGGATATCTGAAAGGTTGTATGAATATTCAGATCTTTTTACTAAGCAAATGCATTTGATTTTGTGTTCTTGGTGGTGAGTACGTTATTAGGTATAATTCATTGTTGGTTAACAAGTGGTATTTCTGGATGGAGCATCGGTTTTTCAAGTCAGCATTGGGCGTCAAGGAGTGAGGGAGTGTTGATTGAGCCAAAACTTACATTTTCTTATAGATTCGATTTCAGCATTGGGTTGTCATCGTAAGGGGTGCACTGTTGAATCTGTCTACCACCTCCTGCACTCCGGGTACAAATTTCAGAGAACCGCAGGTCTTTATCGATTACTTTTGACATCCACCACCGCCTTTTCCTTCTTCAATGTTATACTGATTCATCACATGGATGATCTACTATAGTACTGCAAATTAAATATGAGATGAAAGAATGGAGGCTCTGTAACTTTGTTCGCAATTGACTTTGACGGGTTTTAGAATATCGATGGATTGGAGAACGATTTGTGGGCGGAAAAATCACAGGAACAGTGAAGAAAATGATTGTACAAGTTTTGGATGCACACAATCTGTCTCCCATCAATAGTGTCCTTCCATTCTTTTCCATTTTGATGGGCAAAGGAAACAAAGCAAGGTCAATCATAACGATTTGAATTACTTTGTTCATACGAGCTATCCTGATAAGATTACTAGGCACAGACAAGAGAGACACCACTTCTATTACAAACAAATACAACTCCTCATTTAATATTGGTGCAACGATTGAAGAGGTGGAGAGAACTCAAAGCGCGAAATTTGAAATTGAGAAGTTCAATGGCAAGAATAATTTCAAGATCTGGAAGGTTAAGATGCACGATTTTCTCATGCAACAAGGCATGGTGAAGGCACTTTTGGGAAAATAAAAGTAATCCATGACCATAACAAATGAAGACTGGGATGAGATCGATGCGAGAGAACTGAGTTCCATACGCCTATGTTTGGCCGATGATGTTCTGTTCAACATTGTTGCAGAGAAGATAACAACTGGTTTGTGGAGAAAGCTTGAAATCATGTATATGACAAAATCATTAACGAACAAGATCTTCCTGAAAAGGAAATTGTACAGTTTGTGCATGAAGGAAGGTAAGAAAATAGCTGATCATTTAAATACTTTTATTAATCTCTTAGTTCAGTTGACTAGCATGGGAGTATAATTCGATTCTAAAGATAAGGAAATTACATTATTGTGTTCTTTGCCCGCGTCATGGGATCACTTTGTTACCTCTATTAGTTTCGTCACAACAGAAAGTATTGAGTTTGATGTTATTGTTGGAGCATTGTTGTTTGAGGAAACAAGGAAGAAAACCAATTTAGAAAACTCTACATCTGAGGTGATGATGGTCAGAGGCAGACCTAAAGAAAGAGAACAAGGTTAGAGGGATTTTTGTCGGTCAAAGTAGAAGGGAAAAAAAAGCAATCTTAAGTGTTGGTTTTGTGGAAAATCGGGACACCTAAAGAAGGATTGTTGGAAGCGACAACAAGCCTCCAAAGACAACCCCCCAAAAGAAATGAAGGAAGTGAACACAACTAAAACATGTTCAGCAACAGGTTCAAGTATGACTGATGAAGTTTTATCAATTAGTATTGGTTCACGTCATGATCAATAGTGGTTATTAGATTCTGGTGCTTCAAATCACATGTGTATTCTAAGACATTGGTTTGTTACTTACCAGTCTATAAATGATGGAAAGTTTACATGGGAAATGATATCTCGTGTAAAGTTGTGGGAATTGGTAGCATTCGAATTAAGATGTTTGATGGAACTGTTAAAATACTAACTGATGTGAGACATGTACCCGATCTTAGGAAGAACCTAATTTCTTTAGGAGTGACTCTTAGACACTGGAGGATATAAGAGTATTGTTTAAGGTGTAGTTATGAAAGTCTACAAAGGAATCCTACTGGTTATGAAAGCGAAGAAGGTTGGTAACCTGTTTCTGTTAGAAGGAAGAACTGAGTTAGATCATGCGACAACGGTATTTGAGAATGAAAGTGATTTTGTTCGATTGTGGCGTCAACGGTTGGGCCATATGAGCGAAGAAGGATTGAAGGTATTATCTGATCACAAGTTACTTCCTAGTCTAAAGTCTTTAAAGTTAGATTTCTGTAAGCATTGTATTTATGGAAAACAGAATAGGCGGAGATTTAAAACCAGAAGACACACCAGTGAAGGAATCCTTGATTATATCCATTTTGATGTTTGGGGACCATTCCCTACTGTTTCATATGGAGGATCATCATAATTTTTTACCTTTATAGATGATTTCTCTAGGAAGGTGTGGATCTATATGTTCAAGAGAAAGGCTGATGTATTTATAGTTTTCAAGCAGTTTAGAGCTTTAGTAGAAAAGAGCATTGGTAGGTCCATTAAATGTCTAAGAACTAATAATGGTGGTGAATTTACATCAATGGAATTTGAGAACTATTGCAAGGAGTTTGGGATTGATAGGCATAAAACAACTGCCTATACTCCTCAACAAAATGAAGTTGTTGAATGCATGAACAAGACTCTTCTAGAGAGAGGAGTATGCTAAGTAACGCCAACTTGTAACAGGAACTATGGGCAGAAGCAATAGCTACAACTTGTTATCTAGTGAATCGATCACCATCAACAACAATAGAGTGAAAAATTATTGAAGAGGTATGGAAAGGTCACCCTTGTAATTATTATAATCTTAAAGTTTTTGGTTGTGAAGCCTATGCTCTAATTCTAAAACATTGGCATTCTAAACTAGATCCAAAATAAAAAAGGATTATCTTTGTTGGATATGGTGATAGTATTAAGGGGTACAGGTTGTGGGATCCTACTGCCCAAAAGATCACCAGTAACAGAGATGTAATATTTGATGAATCATCTCTCATCAAATCAAATGTAGATGTTCAAATGAAACAGGAAGAAGTACCTAAGTATCAACAGATTCAGTTTGAAACCATTTCAAATACAGATGAAAGTGAACATGAACAAGTTTTTGAATATGTTCATGAAGAGTTTCCTACAAAAGAAGACATGGTTGATTATAACAATCAATAGAATGTGGATGAACCACAAACTTCACTAAGGAGGTCTACGTGAGTCAGAAATCCTCCAAGAAGGTATGATGATTTTGTTTCATCAGTTTCTTTAAGTACTAATGATGATGAACCTCTGTGCTATCAGGAAGCTGTGAAGGGTTATAACAATGATAAATGGAAATAAGCAATGAGGGATGAAATGAAGGCATTAGATAGGAATGCCACATGGGACCTGGTAGAACTTCCAAGAGACAGAAAAATTGTAGGTGGCAAGTGGGTCTACAAGCTAAAGAAGGGTGTTGATGATAAGGTGGAAAGGTACAAAGAAAGACTAGTTGTGAAAGGATATTCTTAGAAAGAAGGTGTTGAATTTCATAAGATTTTTTCTCCAGTTGTTAAGATTGTTTCAATTCGAAGTGTGTTAGAATTGGTCGCTTTACTTGATTTGGAGTTGGAGCAACTAGATGTTAAGACAATTTTATTACATGGAGATTTGGATGAGGAGATCTACATGGAACAACGTGAAGGGTTCGTTCAGAATCACAGCAAGAAATTTGTTTACAGGCTCAAGAAATCATTGTATGGTCTAAGACAGTTGCCCAGACAATGGTACAAGAAATTTAACTCTTTCATGGTGAGCCGGAATTATACAAGGAGTGAGTATGATCATTGTATCTGCTTTAAGAAATTAAATAATGGCATATTCATTATCTTAGTATTGTGTGTTAACGATATGATTTTAGAAATAAAAACCATAACTAAGATCAACAGGTTAAAGGCTCAGATGGCTAGGACGTTCGATATGAAATATATAGGAGCAGCAAGGTAGATTTTGGGCATGGAGATATTTAGAGATAGGAGGAATGATAAGCTTTGGTTGTCACAACAGAAGTATGTTGAGAAGATACTTTTGAGGTTTGATATGAACGATGTGAAACAAGTTTCAGTGCCTTTGGCTTCCCATTTTAAGATTTTTTCAAGTTTATGTTCTAGTACAAAAAAAGAAAAGGAATATATGTCTCGAATACCATATGCTGATGCAGTAGGAATTCTAATGTATCTGATGGTTAGTATACGGCCAAAAATTTAACATGTAGTTGGGGTTGTGAGAAGATATATGGAAAATCTAGTTAAAGAGCACTAGGTAGCAATGAAATGGGTGCTTCGGTATTTTAGAGGCTCAAGTGATTATTGTATCACTTATAACAGTTGTTGTGAATTAGTCTGTGGATATGTTGATTATGATTTTGCAGGTGATTTGGACAAGAGAAGGTCCACTTTAGGGTATTTCTTTACTCTTCCAGGTGGAGCTATTAGTTGGATGTCAAAGCTACAGAACAGTGTTTCTTTATCCACTACAGAAGCAGAATACGTAGTTGTTTCACATGCTTGCAAAGAGGTAGTTTAGTTGAAATGTTTGTTTGGTGAGTTTGGAAGGATGTAGAATAAAGTAAAGTTACTTTCTGATAGTCAAAGAGATATTCACTTAGCTAATAATCCAGCCTACCACAGTAAAACTAAACATATACCTATCAAGTACCATTTTGTAAGATAGGTCATCAATGAACGTGGAGTCTCTCTTGAGAAAGTGCATACAAAAGAGAATTGCACAGACATGTTCACAAAACCAGTACTTTTAGAGAAGCTATTTGTAAAAGAAACAACGCATGGCGCGTTGGTAGGAGCAAGGTATCAGGTTAATTGTTGTCAAGGTGGAGATTGTTGGAATCTTGGTGACAACGAATTTCAAAGAATAGTTTTTAGATCCTATTATTTTGAATTGGTTGTAACTAAATGAGATGAAGGATAGGAGCGCATTAATTGAATTAGTTTCTTGTGTAAATTTCTCTTAATTTGTGTATGCCTGTAGAGGCCGAGAGAGATGGACGAGTGAGTCTGTTGTAATCTTCATTCTTTGAATAAGAAGAGAAATGATACCTGCTTGGTGGATGTAGCCGAACGTTTGGGTGAACCACGTAAATCCTCATGTCAAATGTTTGATCTGTAGTCTATTTTTAATCCGCTGCATATTAGTTTTTAATGGTTTCTGAAGGTTAACATTATCTTACCATCCATAACATGTACACTTAATTATCTTATTCCATCACTATTTCATAAAAAAGTAATCAAAACGAAAAACATGTGTGGGTGAACAAATTAATAAACCACCCACTAAGAAAATTTCACTTTGCATTTCTATATATTTTGAAAGGTTACAAGATAATAACAATCACTTTATGTGGAACACCATATCTACGGAAATATGTTTTTTTCTCAGATAGATGATTGGTTTGCATTGTCTTATTTCCATGCATCACTTTGTTCATGTGTTCATTATGTTCCATTTTCCTTTTTTTCTATCCATTACATTGTTCATGTGTTCATTGCTTCACGACGTGATTGGTTTGCATTACTTCTTTCATGTGCTCATTTCCTTTTATTATGTTTCCATGGATTACTTTATCCTTATCAAAGATTTTCTTTGAAGAGAGCCCGACTAAATTAGTATTAATTATTTATTATTACTTTATCCTTATCAAAGATTTTCTTTGAAGAGAGCTCGACTAAATTAGTATTACTTATTTATTATTGAATGGCTAGATGGGATTGATATCCACCTTGTAAACTGTAGGTGAGAATGCACAATTTAGAATAGAACATTCTACTACAAATTTGATTTCAGAAGCTCAAAATCCATTTTCCATCTAACGATAGGAACCCCTCATTATTCATTATTTTTTCTTTGTAGCACTGCATTTTTAATGACTATGCTAGGAAGACTCCATGTGATTTAACATGTAGAGAATTGGATGATAGGATTCATAACATTAAAAAAATAAAATTGAGGAGACATTATGATGAATTATGGGAATCTCTTGAATGGAAACAAACACAAAATATGGATATTATATTATTTTTCACATGTTCACTTTGAGAATGATTACACATAATGTTTAACTTGGGATAGCATGAAAAGTGATCAACTTCCAATGGTTTTCAATGAACATAGGTAATGTTTCATTGATCATCTTCCCTCCATGTGATTTAACATGTAGAGAATTGGATCGTAGGATTCATAACTTTCAAAAAAAAATGAGGAGACATAATGAAGAATTATGGGAAGCACTTGAATGGAAACAAACACAAAATGTGGAGATTATATTATTTTTCACATGTTCACTTTAACAACAATTACACATAATGTTTAACTTGGGATAGCATGAAAAGTGATCAATTTCCAATGGTTTTCAATGAACATAGGTATTGTTTCCTTGATCATATTCCCTCACAATAACCAACAATGCACATTCTATGTAGAGTGTTTCATAGAAATCACAAATAAATCAATGTTATTTTGTTAGGATATTTGTGCATTCTATCACAACAATAACTCTACAATATGTCGAGAATCTAGAGAAGTGTGTAACAACCCTAGATGAATACATGCTTAGGGATTATTAAGTAAAATTTATTAGATAATTAATTGTCCTAATATGGTTTTAATTAAACAATGATTAGTATTAATAATATTAATTGATTATTTATTTATTAATTAATTGTTTTAACTTTTGATTAATTAATTAATTAATTAATTATTACATATCACACTCAATGATATTGGTAATAATTTAAGGGCGGCTTAATAATTTTAAATTGTTTAATTAAAATGCTTTACGTATGCGGGAGGGGATAAGGCATTAAAGAATGGGATAATAAATTAATAAGGGGGAGATAAGGAAATTAATGAGGGGGAGGAGAGTCGGTGAATGAGGGATAAGGAAGGGAAGGAGTTTGACGGGAGGCATTCTACGGGAGTTGGGGATGGATGTTGGGAGCTGGGAGTATTGCAGAGAGAAGTGAAAATTCATGAGTGGTATTGATACAGTGCACCAGAGTTGCTGGGGGTTTTGGGCACGGAGGGCCAGGATATCCATTGATATCCTGGGGCTAGGGAGCTACCTAGTTGGTAGGGAGGACGGTTTTGGGTAGTGTTTTGCAGAAGCGGGAAGGAAGCAAGCA
>ML819073.1:123902-138331 GCA_009831015.1 Picea engelmannii | reverse complement strand
AATGTTCAATATCACTTTTTGAGAGACATTATTGAAGAAAAGAAAGTATCACTGATGAAGGTGGACACTTTGAAGAATGTTGCAAACTCATTAACAAAATCTGTGAGCACTGAGAACTTCTCTTGGTGTAGAGGATCCATGGGCATTGTTGCCCTAGATTTTTGACTATGTAACCCTGTAACCCCTTGTATGCAAAGAAAATAACAAGTGAGAGAATGTTGGGTATGTGGTATATTCTTTGCACGAGTAGTAGTTTTATATTCTTTGCGGGGGTCCGGGGGTAGTGCCCCCAGAAAAAAAAAAATATATTCCTCGGGAAACATGTCATGTATTTAGGTGGTTTTTTGACACATGGTTTTTGCCGATGGATTTCTATTTCTGGTTAAGGAATTAGGGTATTGGACTAATCTAGTTCATTGGGTTAGGGTTTTGGATGTCGTTGGCTCCTATATGTATATTGTATTGTAAACAATGTAACACAATGAATGAATATAATATATGTTGGTTTTCCCGGTTTGGGTTTCCAGGGGGGAAATCTCTATGTAATGTTTGTATTTGCCATTGTATATTTTCTGTTCTTTTCTGAATATTTGTTTACAGTAGACATTGTACAAGGTTAGAATTTACACCAGATCCAGAGGGACCTTCTTGTTCTCTAAGACGTCTAGTTTCCCTGTTTCCCGTCTCGATTTTTGTTTTTAATTTACCCGAAGCCATCATGTTTGACTCAATTTCCAGAGCGTCATCTTGCATTCGGGTTAGGTTGCCCCCCCTCCTTTCTCTTAATAGTAGAGAAAAATCGGGTTCAAAGGCTCCTGCGAAAGTTACATTGGTTGCGGGTTGGGATGGTTTAACTTCAAAAGGGATCTTATTGTACAACTTGTTAAACCTTTGGATAAATTTCATAACAGTTTCAAATCCTTTTTTCTTTAAAGACCCAAACTCGGTCAAATAGTATAAATGATCCTTTATTTCACCCCATTGTTTGAGAAAGAGGTCTTCTAGTGCATCATAGGATATCATTCAACCTGGGGGCAAGCTCTGAAACCAAGTTCTTACCTATCTCTTGAAGGTTTGGAAAAACAAATGGGAATACAGGTCCTCATGCTCAAGACCTAGAATATCAGTGAATTGATCAAAAAAGTTGATATGCTCGGTTGTAGTCAGATCCCCTTCTCCTGTGAACTTGGGTAAGTTTTTCATATAGCTTTCGAGTAAATCATGGAGAGGTACTGGAAGGACCAAGGGGGTGTATCTAGCGGCTACTTTGGTGAAAACCCTGGGAGGCGGTTGTTGACCTTGACCTCCTATTCCCCCTGCTCCTCCTCCGATGGCGGCCATGGATAACCTAGGAGAGGAAATTGGTGCGTTATAAAGAGGGTTGGCGAAGATGTATAGCAACTCTCTAGCTTCCTCGGGGTGGAAAGGGGAAAAGTCGGGAAAATTTTTACCAGGGGTGGTGAAAGTTGAAAAAGGAGAAGAAGGTATACGTGGACTCGACTCCTCCAACTTGCAGGATATGTAAATGGGAGAACCCACCGGTGTCGAATCCGTGTACGTGGAAACTTATTCAAGGCCTTGAGTGATGGAGGGGTTTATATTAAGATTTGATGGGATATCGATAGGGATGAGCTTTAAGGCAAGTGTGTCGCCCCTTGTAACGTAAGAGGTAGTCGGAGAGGTCTCGGTCTTGATCTCGGGTAGGAGTTGCTTGGACTTCATGGTCTCGGCTTCGACAACACTGTCCAATATTTTCTTGAGAGGAAGTTCTCGCGAGGGTGAAGGTTCGAAAAAAATCTTATCTTTAGACTGATTAGACTTTGGTTGATAGGAAACCACGTTTTGTTTAAAAAGACCCCTTGGTCTTAGTATTTTTTCAGGGTCGGAAACTGGCACTGTTTGTTTGGCATCTGGGTTTTGTCTGGTATTCTTTCGAAAGGATGCCATCTTAATTAAGAGTGGATTCACCAAGTGAATGATGAAGGTTTAGCCTTAACAAGGTGTTCGCTCTTTGTTCACTATAAAAAAATGAAACGTGGAAATGTCGTTTTCTCAGGGGAAAGTGACTATGATTATCCATCCCCGGGAACGGCACCATAAAGATGTTGTTCCAGAGTCTACACTTAAGGTTATAAAGTGTAGATTCTAAGCATCTAAAGTGAGTGAATGAAAAAAAGGGGAAGAAACAACTTCGGGAGATGAAGCTATGGCTGATCTTTGAGTTGTCTTTGTCTAGCTCGATATCTCGTTCGATGGTGGCCAACGAACATTCAAGCTCTATCCAGGTGATGGCAGTCTTAAGTATGGTATTGAAAAGAGTCAAAGCGATGTTGGTTTGATCCGATAGGTTGGGTTCGATGTTGGGTTGTCTTACGATGGGTACAGTCATGGGGAGAATAAAGCTTTAAAAAGAGGGTTGATGTTTTAAAGTGCTTATTTCAATTTTAGATAATACGAGGAAAATTTAGTGAAGCCAATCGAAGGGTTTAACAAAATCGAAAATCATTTTCTGTAACTGAGTTAAAAAATTAAAATCGAGTGTGAAAACATAGAGTTGTCAACAATGTGGGGCATCAATTTCAGAGGAATCACACGTTGTAGCAGAAGAAGAAAAGAAAGAAACACCTTGATGAAAGCATATAATGTAGAGATCTAATTAATTCACAGGTCTTGTATCTGCTAGTAGCCGATACAGAGGAAAATATGTAAATAACTATATAACTAGAACATGATCACCACAGTAGAAGTTATACTAAATTGCAACTAAAACATTCATCAAAGACGTATATGTAAAAAATGACATGAAACATGAAATAATAGAGGAAAACACATAAATCAATCTTGACAGAATATGGAGTCTTCAATTCTCTTTGTATTAATCCTAGCTAAAAAGAACTTTCTCTATTACAATCTACCACTAAAAAAGCCCTTTTCTATCTCTTCCTAAATGTATATTTAAACAAAATTCTAAACATTTAGAATTTCGATCATTCTGAAAACTTGTCAGTTACAAATGAAAAAATGGAGCGTTTCATCTCCTCTTCTTTTGTCTTCCCTTGTAAGGGCAGAGCAGCTTGACTCTAGAAATAGAACGAGTTGACATATGTGATTATTTAGCACCAGAAACCTACCCCTTTGCCTACTCAATGAAAATGACACACCTTTCCATCAACTGGGCTATCAACTTGGAAGGCTCTGCTTGGTTTCTTGCCTCAAAGGTGTAACAAATCCTCACCAACTGTGGCAACCTTTTCCCTCCTTGTTGGTCTTCTGTGATGCTAGAGCATAATTGTAAACTTGGTTGTACTAGCCATTTGTCCACTTGGACCATATCAACCTGGCTTATCTGGGATATCTCTGCTTGCTCTTTCTCCATGGTTTCTTTGATGTCTAGCAGGTGTTTAGCTATATTGATTTTTCCCAGCGTCCCAGCACTACCTTCCTTATCAAGGTCTAACAAACTTTTATTTATCAAGGTGAACATTTCCTCACAAGAATTCATCACCTCATTAGCTCTCCCCCTGCTTTCTGATATATTATGCTCCGAGACCTTCAGCAAGATATTCCCTCTAGTTTGTTCCACGATAGATAATTTGGAGTTGTCGACCATCTCTATCTTCGTCGTATCTATAACAGCGTCTTGGAAAGAAACCCGAGCTGCCCCAGCTTCTATTTCTCTCAAAGAAATATTTTCTAACACTTGATCTATCGTCTGAAAGTGGTTTTGAATGGTTCCCACTTTTACAAGCAAGTCTTGTTGAGCCATTAATACCTTCTGTCGGATTTCAGCAGCTTGGGATCTTAACATTTTTATGTCTAAAACCTTATTCTTGGCAACATCCAATTTCAATTGTAAGTCTATAATTTGTTGCCCCTGCTGGCTTACCTGCATTTGGCTAATTTGTGCCGACTGGCGCACCTGCTCAAGATTGGATCTAAGTTTCTCAATCTCCTGTAGATCGGCTATTTGGGCTTGCTCGAGGATTTTTCTCACCTCATCCCTGGCATTTTCTTCAACAGTAGCCACTTTAGCTTCCAAATTACTGATCAAGAGGTTCTTTCATTTCAACTGGGCCTTCAGAGTTCCAACTGAGTATTGATTGGTTGTAGCATAATCCCCTAGTGTTCCTGCTATCTCATATGTGAATTATTTCTCTTTCACGGCCTTTCCGTCTGTCATGATTTTAAATTTTTTAGCCACTACACCCTCTCTTTCATATAATTATTGCCTCACCACGGCCTTCCTTTTTTTATCAAAGAAAAATTCGTTAGGAGGCAACTCCTCTACAGAAATGGGCGCAGTTCGTCATTGAAAATCCACCCCACATCGGGATTCCCCTTTGTGAACTATAAGGGTGTGATAATAGAAATCGGACTATCGATTTCCTTGGATGGTTCTTTTGGGGTAACATCTATGGCTAACTTGTTTGACATGATTGATAGTGAGTCACCCGACCCTTGCGAGGGTATCTCTGCTTGACCTTGGACCTGCTTGCCCAGCGTACCATTTTCGGGGTTTCCTTCCTGTTGGCAGGGAATTTCGGCTCCTCACTCTAAGGTTCCAGCCTCCCCTATTTTTTCTTGGTTCTTCTCTTTGTTAGGACTTGAGTCCTTTGAACCTTTGGCTTCCGTTTGCTATGTAACCGGAAGATTTGGGGTTTCACCTTGTAAAATCTAGGGGAGACAACTCCATCGATGCTCCTGGAATTTAAAGAAATCAGCCATATCTCTAGGTGGCAAAGCTTGAATCCGACTTAGGAATTCAGAGTAGGACCTTGCACCCTGGAATATTTCATCATGAGGGTAATCCTCATGTTCATATCTCTTTAGCCCACAAATCGCCAGGTGATTTCTCACAACCTTACTAGGTTCGTGCTTCTTGAACTCAATATCCACCAGCTTCATTTCTTCTAAAGTTGTAGCATCATCTTTGGCATGGCCAAAATCTAACAAGAAATATGCACCAATATGAATGGGGAAGGGCAGCCATATCGTTTTTTATACTCCTTTAAGCTCTTTTCTTATTCCGCCGAGCACAGTCTGCCTGGCGATCTCGTGACACAATAGCTTATCTGGCAAGAATAGAGGTAGAGCATATGGAGGAACAGAAGTGCCAAAAACCCTGATATATGAAAATTCTTCCTCTATATACCAATCTTCCATGCTACTCAGGTTGATCATGACGCTATCCGAAATCCTAGGAGGCAGCTGGCCGAAGATGGAAACATGCAAAGGCACCATTACCCAGTTGAAGATATCGTAGATGAATTCTTTGGATTTATCCTCCCAAAGCTTCGAGTGGTAGACATGAATAGGCTCTGTTTTAGATGGAGCCTAGCTCCAGTTCATTAGTAGGAAGGGTTTCATGAAGCAGATCGCATCCATGATGTAAGAAGACATAAAGAACAAAGCTGCTTTCTTACTTGCCCTCTATGCTCGATATTCGGTAATTTGAC
The DNA here is from genome assembly GCA_009831015.1 of Picea engelmannii. NCBI lineage: Eukaryota > Viridiplantae > Streptophyta > Pinopsida > Pinales > Pinaceae > Picea > Picea engelmannii. The sequence goes on along the minus strand of ML819073.1, from coordinate 132,875 downwards.
TGGTCAGACTGTCAGACAACAGTTTGTCCCAGTCGAAAGAGAAGCCCTCAACAACTATATGAATGTGTAGTACCCATGGGAGGAAAATATGGGTAGTTTTCTCCTTCCCATACAACCTGTAGGCCATCGTCACTATGTACTTGAATTGTGGCTCCAAGGAAAAGATTGAATAGATCCCGTGAGTATCAGCCCTGAATTTTGCGGGGTGTGATATCCAATATTTGATAAGATCAAATAAACTTTTTGCATACTGCATGCACTCCTTCTTCTTGAAACCTTCTAGAAATTTGGAATTGTGAGTAAGATTCGGTGTGGGTGACAATTTATACATTACCCACAAATGTTCTAGCCTAAAAGTCCCAATCGTTACCTTATGTTTGTTGATAATCATCCTGGTCAGTATGTCCACATGATCCAGTGCCCACCTGATCATATCATAATAGGGAAGAAGCTGGGGCCTCACCGTTATTTTGTGCATCTCTGCTTGAGTGATGATTTTGTATTTGGTTGATAAACCATCCTTCTTGTTGTCACTAGAATCATATGAATAGTTTACCGACTCAAATTGCAGAATGTTGGAAACATATGACCATGTCTTAATAGAATTAATACTTCGGGCGAGGTATTGAAAAAAACATCTGAACCCTAACCTGAACTCTTGGCAATTGCCTTGGGCACTTTTCGTGGAGCCATGATAGAGAAACCTACAACTGGACCTCCTGTTGAAAAAATTGAAAACACAAACAGCAATTATCCTGGTAAAATGGCTCTGCGCACAAATAGGAATGAAAACTGAAATAATGAAGGAAAAAATCTATATCTTGGTCATTTAAGACTCATGGGTGTCCTTGCCAAAAGAACGTTCAAATCGCTTAATAGAAAGATTTAGAAGTAAAAACGAGATCTTACTATCCGTCACCTCACTGCAATTCAAATAAATGCCATAAATGCTTGACGATTCATAACATTGAAAAATGCAGGATCATTCAAGACTTCATCTATAAACCGTGTGTGTTAAAGTTTGTTTAAGGCACTAATTAATCTGGTTTAGTTCTTTAAATTTGGTGCACTTAGTTGCTAATCCCCTTTTTGACATTTTCCACATTGGGTGTTTTCGCTCCTAGCCATTGAACCTTAAAAACCCGAAATCGCGATGGTGCAAGTTAATTGATTAAAAGTGATTTGACTCAAGCCTTTTAATTAATCCATGCTTAATTAAAGAAAATCGTGACTTCACGGATGATGCAGGAGCATCTCTCCATGCAACCAGCCATGTCAGCGCGCACGCATTCAAAGGATGAAGGGAGGCGCAGCCTCATTTGAAATTTGAAATGAATGTAAATTTAATGTGCTTAGGCTGTTGAGCCAAAAAAGTCGTGCCTTTGTGCAGGCATTAGATAGGATCGGCTTTAATGCTAGATCAACTGAGATCTAGATCCAAGTGCTGGACTAGACAACCATTGAATGTAATTTATTAGAGTAGGTAGACCTGGAGGGAAGCGCTCGATGAGCCCCTCAGGTAAAAGAGATTTTCAGATCTCATTTTGAGTTAGACGAGTTGTAATGGTAGATTTGAAGAGCCAGAGAGAGCTCAGGAACACCATTGTAAAGATACAGGCATTTTCGCCATTCTTAATACAAACAACAGTTTTTCCTACATTTTTGTATGTCATATGGATGTCTGTATGTGTTCCCTATGTCTGTTGTGAATGTATGTTGTATTGGTGCATTTGCAGGGTTTGTTTTATTTCAAGTAAGGATCTTTGAGGCTTCACACCAGGAGGGTGTGACAGAACGCTAAGGGTTCTGATAGCCGTGCACAGAGGATGCACTTCTGAACTCTACGGAGTCAGAAAAAGGTGTGTTGAGGCATAGGAACTGAAGTCAACAGCTCAGAGGAAGAAGACCTCAAGGTTGTTGAACACCTTGGAGGCAAGGTTGTGTATGAGGAACACAGTTGCAGACAGAATTATGCTGTGAATTATGTAGAGCTCTGCCAGGTGGGCATTAAGCATATGCACAAGGTGCAGTTGAAGGAACTCTGTTGTGAATTCAGACAGAAGCTCTAAGGAGTTCTGTGAAGCTCTGTCAGGAGGCATTGAGCCAGTGCAAGGAGTGCACGGAGGAAGGAAATCTGTTGTGACTTCAGATAGAAGGAGAAGCAGAATCTCTGAAGATTATGAGAAGCTCTTCCAGGAGGGCATTGAGCAGGTGCAAAGGGTGCACAGAAGGAACCCAGAACTACTAAACGTTCTGCGAGAAGATACTCCACTAGGAGGGCATCGAGGAAGTGTGCAGGTAGGCACAGGAAAGAAGAGAACGCTTTGAGTTCTGTACATCAAAGGAAGAGTCCATAGAGGGATCTTCACTGGGTTGCTGAATACCCAGAAGCACTCAGCCAGAGGTTTCTAGAGTGAAGGATAGCAGGAGGACATCCATTTCATTCTCCATCTGAGGGAGAAGAAGGACAAAATCCCCCAAGGGGTCTGAGTGTTTTTGAAAGCTCAGAATAGATAGCACCTTAGTGCGGGAAGACTCTGCAGAGACGCGGGAGTCAAAGAATCCTTAGAGGGTTTGGAAGGAGAAGAAAGCACAGGAAGGGTAGAATTCGCATACGCGCAGCGAGACTCAAGTCGAGGAGCTCGCAGAGAGGAACAAAAAAGTTCGAGGCCATTGGGACCTTGGAAATCCTTCCAAGGTAGGACAAAATCACAGGGAGCTCAAGAGGAGCCTACAGCAGGAGGAGACCGACAGCCGTCAGATCTCACTCGAAAATCTTGACAGTCGTTGGATCGGGAGGAGCTGCGCACATTTTAACCTCAGGAGGAGGAGTGCATGAGGAGAACAGGTCTGAGCCGTCAGATCTGGAGAAGGTACCCAACAGTCATCAGATTGGACAGGAGTTGCACAGGGTTTAGAATTGGGATATTATCCATCAGAGAATCGGAGTTCTCGGGTTCGAGAGAACCAGGGCATCGGAAGTCCCAAAATCTCGACGAGATCAGGATCGTCTGTTGGAGGGATGCATGGAAACAATCGAGTGCCACCAAGGAGAGCCTGATAGGAGGTCAGTCATTGGAGAATCGGGATATTGGAGATCCTGGGAGCAAAGGTTTCGTGCATAGCGGAATCGCAAAACGCGATTTCCCGATTGGATCAAGACCGTCCATTGTGCGTGACGCGTGTCAGGAGATCCCAGGAAGTCGGGGATCAGGAAATTAGGGTTTTCAAAGACAAAGAAACCTCGTCGCTGGGGATTGTGATCTGCGATATCCCGATAGTGACGTACCATTGTGGGACCACCAGAGTCAAGGTGGAAGACAGGTGGCACATCGCATCTCGGGAGCTCGTAAGTGGAAGAGCGGAGAATTTGGTGTCAAGGGTTGCGAAGGCACGAAGACACAAAGTGGTGAGAGGATTGGGAGTCGTCCATCTGAGGTGGACAAGTGGCAGAGATCGAGAGATCTCATGAACTCGGGAATTCGCAAGGTGAGCGCCCAAGTGTTGGGCATCCCAAGTTACGAAGATGTGAGGAGCAAGAAGGAGAATAGTCGTTGGATCCGGATTGTAGGAGGATCGTTGGATCCGCACGTGGGATCATGTATCGGAGTCTCATGAAAAAAGGCTTGATAATTTGGGCATGGGGATCACGAGATTGCGAGAAGCGATACCCCGATTAGTGGTGGCTAGTTGTCAACACAGCAGCGGAGGAGGACAGAAGCGTAGGGAGGCCAGTTGTCAACGATCCGGAGGAAGTCGGGAATCAACATATTGCGAATCCCGTGGGTGTATGCACTTAGGCATCGTAAACCCCGTAGCCCCGATAGGGTAAGGCTGTGGTCACGAGGTAACGGTCACATGGACTAGGGCCTAGCCAGGAGGCTAGCGCACAAAGGAGCATATCGGGAATCGGGGAATCGTGGGTCCAAAGGACGTTTGCAACTCGACATTGAAAACCCTAAAACCCCGACAAGGATATATAACGGTGGTCATATAAGGGAAGGTCACGTGGACCAAGATTTTGGCCTCGAGGGCTAACAAGGAAAAGAGCCCATCGGGGATTCTAAAGTCCAAAACCTCGACAGAAAAGTATAAGGTTGCGGTCTTATTGGAGAGTGGTCATATGGACCCGGGCCTAGCCAGGAGGGGCTAAGGTAGTAGAAGCGTGCATCGGAAATTGCAGATAGGGGATTCACGAGGATAGCAGTTTGTCGTAGCAGAAAGTTCGAAACCCTGAACCCCGATACTTGAGTCGGGGAAAAGTCATGGTTCGGTGCAGAGGTCGTGGGGATGTCAGAAGGACCTGTGGGTCAGAGTTTCTCAGTGATTCCTGAGGGAATCCAAGGAGCCGCTTCGGCTCAAAAAGGGGATTTGAGAACGATCCTGAGAGCGGGTGAGAGGGGAGGAGCGTAGGCTTACCCTTTCCTGCATCAACGGATCGAGGTTACGAAGGTGCTTCCCTTTGGGAAAACAATCGTCGAGTCATGAAATCACGATAGTGACTAACTAGGGTTTAAAGTGATTTATTCTTGATACTAACCTGGGTAATTTTAACACAACCTCACGACTTCACCAGTCGAAGGCTTGAGAAACGTTCAACACATAACTCCCAAGAGTGAGGGTACGAGGTACTAAGAGACGATAAGCCCCACTTAGTCTTTTAGTAATGGTGATTAAAATTAGGAAGGTTTTCTCTATTTCGCACGTCGGGATACTACGACTTTAGGGGGTAGAAACGTGAAACAAACGAAGTCCTGAAATCCAACCTTTTTGAACTTAACTATAACATTTCATGTATTTAGAGAAAGGCGGCTCCAACAGACCCAAGAGCTAAAGAGAAACATGAGGAAGAACATAAAGATTCCAAGAAAGAAAGAAAAGCTAGAACAACCAGTCATTGTATCGAGAATCACAAAACTATCAACCTGATATAAACTCACTAAAAGCAATCAAGCAAAGGAACTGAAAGTTGTGATGAAGAATAGTGTATGGAAGACTTATGAATGAAATCATTGTGAGATCCAGAACTAGAGGTTCTCCCAGATGGTGGGAGAAGATTATGATGATTGTTTGTTACAGTAAACCAAATATACCTCTATATGAGCCATTATATCGTCTGCAATATCCATGGTTTGGATTTTACATCAGATGAATGCAAAGACTGTTCTCCAGAATAATTGAACAAATAGTGTATGAAGAGCAACCTCAAGGATTTGAGGTATACCAGAAAGAGAACCTTGTATGCAGATGAAATAAGACAACTTAGTGGAGAACCTCCAATACACAGCAGAAGCGTGGTGAAAATTTTCTATAACAAAGATATTGTATCATAATGGTTACTCAGAACTCCAGGATGATGGATTGCAAATATATGAAAAACTCTCATGATGATAGAACAAGTGCCACTTGAATATGTTCCAATGTGACCCTTGCCACGATGTTATGAGCTAGCAGGAAACAAAAGAGATGAATCCAACTATGATATATTGTAATGATCAGATCTGTATGAAGCCTTCAGAGAAAACCAATGTTCCAGAAAGACCAAAGTACATTGAGATCAAGCATTACATTATCCACGATGAAGTCCAGAAAAGAGAAAGTGGTTCTCCAATATATATCTCCACAGATGAGCATATAAGCAGACATTTTGGTAAAGCCTCTGTCCAAAATGAAAGAGTTTGCATACTCAAGCTAGAGCTCATGGAGATGACTTCCTTATTGAAAAAAAGAAGAAGGAAGAGATGACTCCCAGGTTGGGAGGGAGCACTGATGTGTTATTGATTTATGGAAAACCATTTTTCAAGTTCAAAAAATGGTCCAGGATGAGCAATTCCTTTCCAGTTCGGAAAGTGCTTTGAGATTTCTGACGGACATGCATTTTCCATTTTGGAAAATGGTCAAGATCAAATGGTCATTTTTGTAATGAAAATGGTTCAATGGATTGTTGATGTACCATAGACAGCAATTCCCCTTGTGGCCAATGTGGGGGAATGGTCTAGGACAGTCTCTCTTCTTGATGGTCACTATCAGTAGTGGTCAAGAATATTGGTTCACCTCACAGACAATCATTCTTTCGAAGCTCACATTTGTGAGCAGTTTCGAAGAATGGTTCGTTTTGGAGGTTGGTGTGGGACAGTCATTTCCTTAGGAAATGGTCCAGACAATCATTCCCTAGGGCAGATTCACTCTCTCAATGTTGCACTTTGTTTAGTGCCGTAGGAATGGCCCAGATAGGTGAATAGTCCAGGTTCAACAATCGAGGACAGGAATTCCCTAGGGAAGACTCATTCTCTCCAGGTTGCACTTTGTTTAGTGCCGGAGGTATGGCCCAAATAGGTGAATGGTTCAGGCTCAGAAATCAGGGCAGTTATTCTTCCTTGCTTGAGAAGAATAGTCTGGATAGATCATCGTTGATGTTTTACCTTTTGAGGGCAAATGCTCTTCCAGATCTCACAAATGTGAGTGGAATAATGGCCCAGATGATTCAGTTTATATTATAACAATGTTTTCTGTGTAGGTTGACATCAAATGATATGATTGTTATGGAGATTCTATGTCTCCGGACAATAGATGTATACTATTGTGGTGGATGTGTTCCACTAATTGTGACTATATTTCACTGATCAAGTATCTGTGTGCTACTTGGTGTGGCAGTGTACCATTGGATTGTATTTGTGTACTACAATGGATATACACAGTTGTTTTCTATTGAATGACATTGTTTTGATTGCCTTGAAAACTATTAGTAGTGTTGGAAATGATTATCAGCTAGATGGATGATCAATGGACAGAGATTCCCCAGATAGAAAATGGTCCAGGACATTCATTCTTATAGGACATATGTCTGGATTAGAAGAATGGCTCTTGTGTCACTCTGTGGAGTGATTAACTTATCCAGCATCATGTTTGATTACTCAGATGGAGTATGGTTTCGAGAGATGATGCAGATGATGACACTGATAGTGATGATGGTGCTCATGATCTAATCATGAGATAGTCTATACGACTATGTTGATGCTACCAGATGAATGGTATGTTTGTGCTCAAGACCATTGCCTTCAATACCTCCCTAGCTAGGAGGGAATGTTGATATTATGGTAGTTGCAGGAGGTATTCTCCACATGTAAACCTGACGAGAATAGAATATTCTAGGAAGCAAGAAGAAACCCTAATTAATTGGTTAACAACCCTAGAAGACAAGTCGGCTCAAGAGAATGACTTGTATTAGGTTATTAGCCTCCAAGAGAAGAAGTTGGCTAAAGGAAATGTTATATACTAAAGAATTAGTACCCAGAATGAGAAGTTGGCCCAGACAGTCTTCCATAAATAGTATAAATACAGGAGGACAGTCTCCATTCTATCCAGTATTCTCAGAACTACAAAAGAAACACTTGTGCGCACTACAGTTGGTAAGTTTGTGATCAAGTTTGGAGGAGAGTTGTTTTTGCATCTACTGCAACTAGAAGATTTTGGTTTTGGCTTGGAATCTCTCTTGGTTATGGTTTGGACTCTCTAATTAGCTCTTGTTACTCTTGCTTGGTGCGCTATCCTTGGAGAAAGGTGTGCCACCTTTGTTTGGCTATCTATCCTAGGTTTTTCTTCCAAAATGATTCTCTGTCAAGGTTAAGATGCTCGAGGGTGGCTTCGGCCTATGGTTGGGTGACAATATTGTTATATTGTCTATGGTTAAAGGAGCACATCCATTACTTTCTAACAAGTACATCAATTTACATTACCCCACACTCCACAACAGAACGGAGTTGCAGAAAGGAAGAAAAGAAATATGGTAGAGTGTGCACGAAGTATGATGAAAGGTAAGAATCTCTCAAATGATTTTTGGGCTAAGGCTATTAGCACTGTTGTTTATTTAAAGAATAGAAGTCCAACAAGGTGTCTTGATCATAAAACTCCTTTTGAAGCCTTGTATGATTCTAAACCAACAATTAATAATTTAAGGATATTTGGGTTTAAGGATTTTGCACATATTCCAAAGGAGAAGAAGAAGAAGCTTGATGCTAAAGCTATCACATGTATTTTTATAGGGTATTGTTCAGAATTTAAATCATATAAATTGTTTGATCCATCTACTCACAAAGTGTTTGCAAGTAGAGATGTAATTTTCCATGAACATGTAGAAGGAAATAATGAAGACAACAGTCATGAAGGATGGCATGTACTTCTTAAAGATGAAGAAGTCAAAGAAGAAAAGCACCAGTAGGAAAAGGAATCCAGTGACAAGGATACATCCAACAGTGAAGAAGAATCTTCACAAAATGGAGAAAAAGTCACCAACCAATTGAGAAGATCTTCAGGACTGGTTCGTATACCTGAAAAATATAAATATTATGCCATGATGAGTAATATTTCAAATGTCATATAACCCATAATTTTTAATGAAGCTAATGAACATGAAGAGTGGAGAAAAGCAATGGAGCAAGAATATGACTCTATAATGAAAAACAAAACTTGGGAATTGATTGAATTTCCTAAAGACAAAAATCTCATATGATGTAAATGGATATACAAACCTAAATTCAAAGCAGATGGTAGTATAAATAAATCCATATTGGTGGAAAAAGGGTATTCACAGAAAGAAGGCATTGATTATGAAGAAACATTTGCATCAATAGCTAAATTAACCACTATAAGAATGTTAATTGCACTAGCTACAAAGTACCATTGGAAGCTTCACCAATTAGATGTAAAACCTACTTTTCTGAATGGTGAGTTAAAGGAGGAGGTTTACCTTACTCAACCAAAGGGGTTTGTGAAAAGTGGTCAAAAACATCTAGTGAGTAAATTAAAGAAAGCAGTGTATGGACTGAAACAAGCACCTAGGTCATGGTATGAGAAGATAGATTCCTTCTTTCTTCAACGGGGTTTTATGAGGAGCAAAAGTGATCCAAATATGTATACCAAGTTTGATGAAAAGGGGCATGTTGTATTGATTTCCTTATATGTTGATGATTTAAT
>ML819073.1:73864-112216 GCA_009831015.1 Picea engelmannii | reverse complement strand
GACCTTCTTTTCCTTTTAATATAAGTTCTCTGACGCAAATGTAGTATGTGGCTCGTTTTAACACTTTTCCTTGATAGATGAACTTAGCAAAATTCATCTCCAGGAATATTTTGAAATAAAAGGATCTATAATATGTGAAGTCCAATGGAATTATCATATCAACGAAAAGACCTTAAAGTTCAATTTCGTCTTAAAATTCAAATTTGTCGTTGTTATACTTACAGTGAAGTTGACAGTACAATAATTTTACTTAAACATCCCAAAATCGATTTTCTTGTGGCTTTTTGATGCTTCTCTTATACAAACACATCCTGGAAACTATAAGCATGACTTGCTTTATCTATTCCTTGATTGAAGAGCCTATTCACTTGTTTAATGCACTTCATAGTTATTGTTAAGACCATCAATGGGGATTTCTTACACCAATTCTTGTTTCTGAAAATTGCCATACCCTTTATTTTTTCCTTATGCTTTCCCTTTATGATTACTTAGTCGTTTTTCTGAAAATGTCTAGGTGTGGGGGTTGGCGGATTCACGTCTTCAGATTTCCAATGATACTTGTATATCATGAGTCCGACCAACCTCTTCCCTGTTTCATATTCAGCAAACTTTTTGGATCGCGGGTTCCTAGATAGGCGGATTCAACATTGCATTTCCATTGTTCCATCGCCTGGAAACAGCACCCAGACTTCCCCGATCTACAAATTGGCAACCAAATTCCCCTTTATTTTTTATCATTTGCTTTCCCTTTCTGGTTACTTAGTTGTTTCCCGAAGTTCCACAATATACAAATTGATCGTCGAAGTCTGTTATTGTCCCCTATTCTGTGTTACACATTTTTCAATCAAAAGTTGGGATACATACAATTTGACCATAGGGCCCTCACATCTCCTGAGTAGAACTTGTGGCCCTGTTTTCAAGTCCGTTAATATTCCCTGTTATGAGTATGTCTCATGCTTTTATATCACGAGTCCGACCAACCGCATACCCATTGCATACTTGGCCATTATTACCATCGTCAGTTCCTAGCCAAGCTTGCTCAACATTGCACCTTGATTGTTCTGTTACCTACAAACATCACCCGAAATTTCGCGATATACAAATTGACCACCGAAATCTGTCAATGTGCCCTGATCCGTGTTACACATTCTGCAATCAAAATTTTGGAGACATACAATTTGACCATCGACCCCTCACATCTCCTGAGTATAGATTGTGACCCTATTTTGAAGCCCACCCGACTGCTTTCCATACTTGGCCATTACTTGGAATCTCCTTCGCGGGTTAGCGGGTGGACGAAATGTGCAATTCTTAATCACTCTTCGCCATCCCTTCCACCTTCGCACTTCTTTCTAGATATGCAATTATTAAGCTTTAATGCTAATAGCTCATCATGTAGGAATCATTAAGATTGGCATTAATGTCCAAAAGGATGGATAAGATTTGTCATTAATACAAATTAAACCAAGATTTGCGAAGAGTTGTGTTATTATTTCCAAGTATTCATTTCAAGCATCATTCAATCTCTTTCGTGCGTCGTCTAGTTGGCATGTTTACGAAATCTCTAATCCTTAATTGCTCTTAGTTACCACTGCCACCTTCGCAATTTTTTCTAAATATGAAATTAGTAATCTTTAATGGTAACATCTCATTATGCATGAATTGTGGAGATTTCCATTGATCAGTGGAAGGCTCGAGGAGATCTTCCATTGATACACATTAAACCAAGATTTGTAGAGGGTTATATTATCCCTTCCGAATTTTCATTTCAAACATCATCTGGAGAAAATGGAAATTCTCGTTAACTTATGGCAACAATTCGACAACAATTCTATCCAGATATAGTAAAAACCTTCGGGCATGATGACCAGAGGTTCTAGTACTCCACGGCATATTCTTACTACTCATCTCCCTCCGGCCAAGAGAAAAAAAGGAGATGGTCCCTTGGTGCACTGACAAATATATTTCAAGCCAAATAATTCCAAGGCAACCTTGCTTGCTCAGACATCCTATCCGCCTCCATTGATGGCTGACACAGAGGTTGATGAGGTTGATTTCGAGCCGAGAGAAGATGATTTGATGGACAATGATACAAAAATGGATGATGGCAATGTAGACATTTTTTCCACTCTTGCGCCCAAATTCAAATCAACCATAATGGGGGGCACTTCCTGGATCGGTGATGGCGGCCCTCACAAGACCAAAAGAAAGGGTTTCAGAAAAGAAATTGACACTGAATGAAATAATCACTTTCTAGCTCGAGAGTAAGAATTCTAGAGGTCCAAATTAATCTGTTATGGGCGGAAGTATTTCACTGTAAGGAAATGGTCTCTTGATGCTCCCAAAGATATATTTCAAGCCAAAACATTATTCAATTGTGGGACCACTCTCTTTCTCTCTAGATATACAATTAACATCTTAGGGGATGAGGACTAGAACTCCCATTAGTGCAAGGCATATCCCTACTACTCATCTTCTTCCACCCAGAATAGACTAAGTTGGGCCTCTGTACTTGCTTGTGCAGCCTATGGCCTTGAGGTCTTCAACTATGAGGAGGTGGTCTCTTGGTGTGTCTAATTTTCAGTTTTGGGCTCTTCTACTTTCCCTGCAATGTTTTTCGTCTTATTCCTCATGGGAAGCTTGTGAGAACTATCAATTTTACCATGAGGATGGGTTCTTGTGTCCTCCTGCATTTGAAAATTTATGGCTTTCTTTCTTCCTGGGGTGCAACATTGAAGCAATGCTAGCATCAGGAACAGGAGTGTTGTTCACCTGCTTCAAGCCAAGTATTTATTCCACTGTGGAACCACTCTCATGTTTCTTTGTCGCCTCAAGTCTTCTGCAAGATATTGAGATTGTGGCAGCGAACATTGACCTTCTGGGGAGAAGAGTGAAGGATTTCCTAAAAAAAAGGCATGGTAATGAGTTTTGTATGCATGTTGAAGAGCATCGCGATGGCTCCTGCATGTTGCAAATCCTGTACCTGTGTTTATGAAAAATATGTTCAATGTTTTTGTGCAAAGAACTCGGTCCAATTTCTATGGATAGATATACACTGCCCAGTATTTTTTTTTATTGGATTTACTATTAAAAAAATTGCCTTGGAATCTTCATTGTTGCTTCTTTGTTGAATTTAACACCTCTTCTCATTGGCATGGTTCGATAGTCTCGTATTTCTTGAATATTGTATTGGCTCAAGTAATTTGATCTAATATGAAGTGTTTAACAATTATATGACAATGCATTATGTCGATCCCATCAGGATTTTATGGAAACAGAAATGAATTTTAGACAATTTCAAACCAACATTCAATTCTATTGGTAATGCAGATAGAACATAGTAAGACAAAATCACGATGCGGCAGTCAGGGCCCCGCCCTAGAAATTTCATTTTCATCTCATCCTTTCTAAGCAAATGATTTCTTATTTGTCTTTCGCTTCCGTGATTCCTTTACTCCGAAAGGGAACATTTTATTAGTTGTCCATCCCTTGGAATCTATTTGAGCACTTTTTACTTTATTAATGAAATTACCAAATTTCTTGTTCGTGAATAAAAAAAAAAATGATCTATGGTGGTTGTAGTCAAATGGAACTATGAAATCAACTACAACATTAAAATTCAAAATCATCATTGGTGTTTCTATACATGCAATTATTAAGCTTTAATTCTAATAACCCATCATGCAAGAAGTTTAATACTTAAGTTAATATGTCAAAGTCATGGAAGAATGTATCAAGAACACTATTACTCCCACAAGTTGCAATAAAAATTAATCTTTAGTAAAGCATTTGCTCACACCCTTTTTAATGGTACAAGCACAATAGAAAACGAGTAAGTGGATAAAATATTGGACTAGAAAATGATGGTTTTATAGCAATGGGGCTTGTTTGAGACCAATTCCCTCTTACGAAAATTTCCCTCTGCTTTTCTATTTTTCCACTCTTTTATCCCATTATTTTCCCTCTTCTATACTTAACCAAATTCCCCTTTATTTTTCCCCTGTAGTTTCTTTTTCTGGTTACTTAGTTTTTTTTTCCAAAAATGTCTTGTTGTGCGGGTTGGTGGATTCATGGGTTCACATTTTCATCCATTCTTTTATATCACAATTCGGACTGAGCCCTTTCCCTTTCCATACCCAAACAATTTTTCGATCGTAGGTTCCCACCCAGATGGTCTCTAAATTGCACTTCCATTGTTATGTGACCTGCAAACAACACTTCGGCTTCTGCGATATGAAAATTTACTTCCGGACTCCCACATCATCCCCTCTTTCATGTTACACATTTTGCACTAAAATGTTTCGATGCATACAATTTGACCGTCGGGGACTCATGTCTCCTCGGGAACCCTTGTCACCCTATTTTGAAGGTCGTCCGACCGCTTTTCACACTTGGCCATTTCTTGGAATCTCTTTCACGGATTGTCGAGTTGGCAGGTTCAGGAAATTTTCAATTTCTAGTCGATGTTTCCTATGCCCGCCACCTTCAGACTTCTTTCCAAGTATATGCAATAAGTATACAACTTCTCCATAAACATATAGAAAATATCTTGCCAGGAAATGGAATATCTATTATAGATTTGAATATATTGGCCCTTCTTTTCCCTCTTCTATAATTAACCAAATTCCCGCTTATTTTTCCCCTCTAATTTCTCTTTATGGTTACTTAGTCATTTTTTTGAAAATGTCTAAATGCGTGAGTTGTCGAACTCACGGGTTCACATTTGCACTCATTCTTTTATATCGCAACTCCGACTGACCACTTCCCCATTCCATACCTAGCCACTTCTCCAACCACGGATTCCCGGGTAGGCGAGCTCTAGATTGCACTTCCATTGTTCCATGACCTGCAAAAAACACCCTCACTTCCACGATATAGAAATTTACAACTAGACTTTCACATCATACCCTCTTACGTGTTACACAATTTGCACTCAAAAGTTCTGAGACCTACAATTTGATCATCGGGTCCTCACCTCTCCTGTGGAACTATTGTCACCCCATTTTGAAGTTTGTTCATCTGCTTTCCATACTTTGCCATTTCTTTGAATCTCTTTTGTGGATCGTCGGGTTGGCAAATTCATGAAATATCCAATTCCTAATCGTTGTTTCATGTGCCCGCGACCTTCACACTTCTTTCCAAGTATGCAATAATTGAGGTTTAATGCTGACAGGTCACCATGCCTCAAGGAGACCATCATAATAACTGTCCCTACACAACTTGTCTAGAAACATTCAAAATATATCCTGCCAGGTAATGGATATATATTACAAATATCAATATATTAGTGAAAATGAATTCCACCGACCATTCCCTATTCCATACTTACCGACTTTTTCACTTGCGGGTTCCCAGACAGGCGGGTTCAAGATTTCCCTTGCATTGTTCCGTGACCTGCAAACAACACCCAAAATTCTATGATATAGATGCAGAAAAGATCTTGCCAGGTTATGGGATATCTATTACAAATTTCAATATATTAGCGAAAATGAGTCCAACTGACCGTTTCCATATTCCATACTTAGCCACTTTTTTGATTGTGGGTTCTCAAACAAGCAAGCTCAAGATTTCCCTTCCATTGTTCCACGACCTGAAAACAACACCTGAAATTCCACAAATATACAAACCAGTCATTGGACTGCCCCATCATGCAATCTTCCCTTTTACGGCTTTTGCAGTCAAAATTTGCGAGACATGCAATTTGACCATCAGGCCCTCACCTCTCCTGAGAATCCCTTGTATCCCTATTTTGAAACCCATCCGTACGTTTCTCATACTTGGCCATTCCTTACTTGCTCTTCCATGTCCACATCACCTTCTCACATGTTTATAATAAAAAATTGTTTATAAACACACACACACACACACACACACATATATAAATACATATAATTTGGTCGTTGGGTGCTCACCTCTCCTTTGTATCCCTTGCAACCCTACTTTCAAGCCCATCCGACCACTTTTCATACTTATGTATATATAAAAGTGTCTTATTTATAATAAAAAAGATTGTTTATAAAAACATAATTTTATATATATATATAAGGTATTATTTCTAAGTATGCAATTAGCAAGCTTTAATGCTAAACCAATATTTGAGTATCCCCTATAACCCTATTTTGAAGCCCATCCGACCACTTTTCATACTTTTCAATTCCTTACTTTCTCTTCCCCGTCTCCGTCACCTTCGCACTTGTTTATAACAAAAAATTGTTTATAAAAACATATATATATATATATATATATATATATAAGGTCTTATTTTTAAATATGCAATTAGTAAGCTTTAATGATAACAACTCATCATGCAGGAACCATATAGATTGTCATTGATAAGCAAAAGGCTCGAGGATATATCCCATTAATACGCATTAAAGAAAGATTTGTGGAGGGTTATATTATCCCTTCCGAGTGTTAATTTCAAATATCATGGAATGTCATTCGCACGTCGTTGGGTTGGCGCATTCACGAAACCTCCAATCTTTAATTTATCTTCGTCGTTGTTAGGGACCTAACCCCTCACGTATGTAGAATAATATATTCCAATGTAATAAAGGTAAATATTAATAAGGCCTAGCAATAAGGAAGAATAAGTCAAATGTAAGAAGACCTAATAGAAGCTTCCGCTTCTAGAAGGATCTTCCTCTAGATGGTTCTTTTGATGGAAATATTTAGTATAAATAGGAGTTGAGGGTATGAGATCTGTTGTCTTGGATATTAATGTAATAGATATCTTATGTGTTGGAGGTTTCCCCCTTGAAGAAGCAAGTGAACATTTCTCTCAGTAATCGAAGTGCTCTTTCTGGTGTTATTCTAATATCATTTTGGTGTTATTGTGGTGTTGTTCTAGTTATATTGGTGTTTATCTACCATTTCTATCATTTTACTTATGTTCTGCATACTTCTTATATATGGAATATTACAAGTGGTATCAGAGCACTTTCCTCGACAGAAAATTGTGGGTTAATTTTTTTCAGGGTAGAGATGTATTCCAGTGTCTTTAAGCTACAAAGATCTGTCATGACATGCATAAACCCATGGTCGGGGATTCATACACGCAAGAAATGCAAGTGGTACTTAAGCGCACATATTTTGGCCACCCTTGTAACCCTTGTTGGTACCCCTTCGAATGGTAGCGCATCAGACAGAACATGTATACGGATGGGCCTAGATTTCCTAAATCCCTCTTTAGATGAACCTATCGGTCGCCTGACTGTTATAGTGTCACCGAGAACAACACTCGAGAAGATACTCTCTAGTACCTGGGTGGTAGGGTAGTAAGGCTAAGGACACGGTCTAGGCTCCTTAGTTCGTGCCTTGAGATATTGGGACGAGTACTATTGTTGGACCCCGCACGTATATCAGAGAGTTATAACACAGGGAAAACCCTTGTCTGTAGAACCCTTGAATATATAACCCTTGGGGAAGGAAACAAAAAAATAAAATAGACAAGATCTATTTCCATGCAACTGTGTTCGAGTTTCCAACTCACTACACATTTATTCCTGGTTAAGAATTTGGGCATTTCATCACTGCAGTATTCTTCAGATCGGAGTATAAATCCGTAGGTGTAAAAAAAAAATTCTAGAATTTTTTTCACCATTATTTGAGACCAATTCCATTGGATTTATCTCTTTGTCATTATCACTTTCATACCTATCATTTTTCAGCAAAATTTTTGACCCCACCCGCCCCTTTTTGGTTCCCTCGTCATCATGGCCCATACCCATAGCCAAGACTTGGAAGCTTGCTTCAATACCTTGCAGTCTAATTTCATATATACCCAACAAGTGAGACAGATCAGTGCCAATATTTCCACCATCAATAAAAACATGAACTCCTCCATCGTCGCCTCAATCGTAGAACTCAAAGAAGACCTCAAACAAGACATGACTACCCAGCTTGAATTTGTTGCTTCGATGATCTACACCAAGATGCATATCCGTGCAGATATCCCCTTTTATCTAACCCACCTTTGCATACTGAAACTGAAACTTCCTCTCATTCCCATAATTTTTAGCCCCATCACTTTCAACGTGACCTATGCCTTCCGCAGGTGGATGTGACCAAATTTGATGGCTCGGATCCCACTGGTTGGGTAACTCAAATGGAACATTATTTCTCTTTGTACGACATTACATATGACTTGGTCAAAATCCAGTATGGTGTTCTCCATCTAGATCAAGAACGTTGGAAATGGTGGCAATGGAGAAAAACTTCATGTCAAGGGTATGTTACTTGGACACACTTTGCGGTAGATCTTTATGAACACTTTGACACTGACACCAACCATTTAGGTCATTTGAAAAATTTGAATCAATCTGGTAGAGTGGAAGACTTTATAGATTCCTTTGAGCGAATGGATTTTCGTACAGAGGGCATGTCTGATGCTTTTTTTCGAGAATGTTTTATCAGTGGCCTCAAGGATGATATTCATTCCCATGTCCTCATGGCTCAGCCTCAGAGTTGGGTGGAGGATACTAAACGATATAAGGAATCACAATAGTTTTTCTCTTCTCAAAACGAGAAACCCCCCTTTATTCCTCGCACTAAAGAAGTAAATCCCACTCCTCCTTCTACTCCACTAAATATCCAAAAATTGACCAAGGCCGAAATGGTTGAATGCCAACTCAAAGGCCTTTGTTATAATTTTGCTGACAAATATTTTCTAGGAAACAAGTGTAAGGAATAAAATCTTTTTATGTCCAACTCAGAGGATTTTTCGGAAGACGATGTTGAAGCTCCCCTTGTGTTTGAGTCACTTTAACCCACCGACATTACCCCTCCCTTAGACCCTCCTAAAGTAGAACCGGTCATTTCCCTAAATGCTCTCACGGACTTCTCTGCTCCCCAAACCCTCAAACTAATTGGATACATCAAGCATAAGAAGGTCATCATTCTTGTTGATAGTGGAAGCACCCATAATTTTATTCATCGTCGCATTTCCCAAGAAACTAATTGCTATATTCCTGCAGTCAATAATTTCCAAATCATGATTGCTAATGGTGGGTCCATGAAATGTGGAGGGCATTGTGAAAATGTGTGTCTCCAAATTGGTGACTACCACCTGAAATCTCATATGTTTTCTATCGACATGGGCAGTTGTGACAATGTGTTGGGTGCAGACTGGCTAAGGACTTTGGGTCCCATTCTCATGGATTTTAAGGAATTACCCATGCAATTCGACTAGGAGGGCCAGAAATATAAGTTCCAAGGCATCACCATTGGTTCCCCTGAGATTATTAGTTCCCATCGCATGGAAAATATGCTCAAAAAAGTTCAATTGAGCATTATTTCCCAACTCCATGCCATACAAGCAACTGAGACACCCTTTTTGTCGCAGGACCTCCAATCCATCCTCTCTAAACATCAAGTTGTTTTTTCCACTCCCAAGGGACTCCCTCCTTCCCGTGGTGTTCATGATCATTCCATTCCCCTTGTCCCAGAAATCCTTCCTCCCAATATTTGTCCCTATCGTCACCCCTTTTCCCAAAAAAATGAAATTGAGAAAACAAATCAAGAACTACTTAATGTAGGTGTTATCCACCCTAGTATGAGCCCCTACTCTTCTCTTGTGGTCATGGTCATGAAGAAAGAATGTTATTGGTTCATGTGTCCTGATTTCCGCACCCTCGACAAACTCACCATTAAAGAAAAAATCCCCATTCATGTCATTGATGACCTCTTGGATGAATTGAGTGGCACCCAGTTCTTTACTAAACTTTATCTTTGTTCTGACTATCACCAGATCCGTATGAAAAAGGCAGACATTCCTAAACTATCTTTAGAAATCATGAGGGCCACTATGATTTTTTGGTCATGCCCTTTGGTTTGTGTAATGCTCCCTCCACTTTCCAAAGCCTCATGAATCATGTCTTCCGTCCTTTTCTTCACCATTTTGTCTTAGTTTTCTTTGATGATATCCTCATCTATAGAAAAACCTGGACATACCATATTTCTCATGTGGATCGAGTTCTCCATCTACGCTCTCAGCACCAACTTTTCCTGAAACAATCTAAATGTGTTTTTGGCGCCTCATAAGTCGAATACTTGGGTCATCTTGTTGGCAACCATGGCTTCAGGGTGGATCCTAAAAATATTGAAGCTATGCAAGACTGGCCTCACCCAAAGAATCTCAAAATCTTGCATGGATTTCTGGGCTTAACAGGTTATTATCGCAATTTTGTTAAAAATTATGGAAAGATTGTGGCCCCTCTCACTGCACTCCTTAAAAATAATTCTTTCACCTAGACTACGACGGTTGCTCAGGATTTTCAAACCTTGAAGATGGCCATGTGCAACACTCTAGTCCTGACACTTCCTGATTTCATGAAGACCTTTGTCCTGGAATGTGATGCTTCGAAAAAAGGAATTGGCATTGTCCTTATGCAAGAAGGTCGGCCTTTGGCCTTTAACAACAAACAACTTTCTGAACGAAATTTGGGAAAATCAATCTATGAAAAGGAAATGTTGGCCATTTTGCATGTTGTTGATCTGTGGCGCCCTTATCAATTGGGGAAATACTTCCAAATTAAGACATATCATCAAAGCCTCGAGTATTTTCTGGAACAACGCATTTCCTCCCAAGAGAAACAAAAATGGGTGACTAAGCTCTTTGGATATGATTATGAGATCATTTATAAGAAAGGAAAAAACAATGTGGTTGTGCATGCACTTTCCCGAAAATATGAAGAGGAAGGGTCCCTTTTTTCTCTCTCCTTCATTGTACCAGATTGGCTCCAATCCATTCACCAGGAATGGCTACATGATCCCAAACGTTCACATCTGATACAACAATTGCAGTCCAATTCTCCAGTTTCCCCAGGTTACTCTTGGCTCCATGATGAGCTTTGATACAAAGGTCATTTTTATTTAAGTAAACAATCAAAACTTAAATCCACAGTACTTTCTTAGCTTCATGCTACACCCACATCTGGGCACTCGGGGTTTACCAAAACCTATGATAGGGTCAAACATTATTTATTTTGGGATGGTATCAAATAGGTTATTTGTAATTTTGTGGATGAATGTGATGCGTGTCAACACAACAAGGGAGAAACAGTCAAATCTCTTGGCACAGTACAACCGCTTCCGATTCCACCTGTTATTTGGCGGGATATCTCAATGGATTTCATTGTAGGATTACCTAAATCGGGCAATAAATCAATCATCATGGTGGTTATTGATCACCTTTCCAAGTATGCTCATTTCTATGCTCTTCAACACCCATTTATAGCATCCATCATTGCTCAACTTTTCATGGATCAGGTCTTCAAGCCTCATGGCATGCCGCATTCTATTGTTTTTTATTGTGACCCAACTTTCACAAACAATTTTTTGGCAAGAATTGTTCAAGCTACAAGGCACCCAATTTCATCTCAGCATAGCTTATCATGCCCAGAATGATGGTCAAACTGAAGTTGTCAACAAGTGTTTGGAAACATATTAGAGGTGGTTTTCATCAGAAATGAAAAATCAGTGGGCTCAATGGTTACCACTAGTTGAATGGTGGTACAACACTTCATACCATACAGTACCCGCATGACTCCTTTTGAAGAAATATATGGACAAAATCCACCTTCAATTCTCTCATATTTACCAGGTGTATCGAAGGTCTAGGCAGTTGACCAAACACTTATAGTTTGAGAATCTATTCTCCATACCCTCAAAGAAAATTTGGTCATGGCCTAGAATTGAATGAAGAAACAAGCATATCAAGGTCACTCTGAACGTCAATTTGTAGAAGGGGATCAAGTGTTTCTTCGACTTCAACCTTACAAGAAAAATACCCTCAAGGATGACCATTGTCATAAAGTGGCACCCAAATTTTATGGTCCTTATACCGTTCTCAAGCATGTGGGATAGGTGGCCTATCAGTTAGCTTTAACTAGTCATTCTAAGCTACATCATGTTTTTCATGTTTCCTGCTTAAAGAATGTGATTGGAACTAAGTGCCAAACTCAAACCAGCCTTCCTGAGTTGGATGAATAAGTCTCCATTTTGGCTATAGCCAGAAGCCATTTTGGATCAACGTGAGAGTCGCCTGCATCAGTGCATCATCAAGGAAATGTTAGTCCAGTGGAAAGATACAACTCCAACAGATGCCACTTGGGAACCAACTACCATTCTCCAACAATTTCCACATCTCAAGCCTTGAGGACAAGGTTGTTTTTAAGGGGGAGGACATGTTAGGGATCTAACCCCTCACATAGGTAGAATAATATATTCCGATGTAATAAAGGTCAATATTAATAAGGCCTAGCAATAAGGAAGAATAAGTTGAATGTAAGAAGACCTAATAGAAGCTTCCGCTTCTAGAAGGATCTTCCTCTAGATGGTTCTTTTGATATACATATTTGCTATAAATAGGAGTCAAGGGTATGAGATCTGTTGTCTTGGATATTATTGTAATATAGCTCTTCTATGTTGGAGGTTTCCCCCTTGAAGAGGCAAGTGAACATTGCTCTCAGTAATCGAAGTGCTCTTTTTGGTGTTATTATGATATCAATTTGGTGTTATTGTGGTGTTTTTCTAGTTATATTGTAGTTTATCTGCCATTTCTAGCGTTTTATTTATGTTCTGCATACTTTTTATATCTGGAATATTACAGTCGTATCTGCCACCTTCGCACTTCTAAGTATGAAATAAGTAAGTTTTACTTCTAACAACTCATCATGCAACACCCATAGAGCTTGTCATTAATGAGAGAAAGGCGCAAGGAGATTTCCCATTCACACGCATTGAACCAAAATTTGTGGAGGGTTATATTATCCCCTCCAACTATTCATTTCAAGCATCATCTGGAGCAAACATAGTTTCTTATAAACTTATGGAACCAACTCGACAACAGTTCTGTGGAGATACAGTGAACATCTTCGGGCACAAGGACTAGAACTTCCAGTGGTCCAGGGAATATTCTTACTACTCAACCCCTTTCACCCAGAATGAAATAATTTGGACCTTTGGGATTTCTTGTGCAGGTTGTGTCCATGTAGTGTCCCCGTACATCAACCCACTTGTCAGGTAACACTACTATGTGGAAACATTCTCATACTTATGTAGTATGCACTTAATTGAAGTTAAATGGCTTAACAAAGTAAACATATAATTATTGCTAACATACAAAATTAATGGAATCAACAGTAATATCATTGCAACAGAATACATGATAATATTGCAAGCATCATAGACATGCATTTTAATTGAATTTAAACACATGCATATACTTATCTTTGAAACTGTAGTAATTCCACCAACCACGTGTAGACCTTCCATGAACCTCCCAGCCTTAGACCACACTTCTCATCATGCTCAACAGTGGGTGACCCCCGAGCTGGGACTAAGCTCCACCCAAGGTAAGGGAATCCTATACTAGGCTGATGTTGCAGGAAAACTGCACAAAGCAACCAGAAGGATTCTCTCAAGGATCCTTCTTACACCCACTACTCACAGACTCATATTCCCCACATGCACGTTCCACCCGAGATTATACACCTTCATAAGAACGGCCCATCGGTGCTTCACCTCCCTCTCTGGGTCTCAGAAACAGGTCAGATCAAGAACTCTTAGAGCTCTGTATCTAGTGCTAGACTCTCTCTGGGAGAAAACCACTTCCCAACAGACTCTCTCACCTAGAGAGAGTTGATCACGGGCCTAAAAACCTATATCTTCTACCACAGGCCTAAAACCCTGATTCTTCGACCAGTTTCAACCCAATTCTCGCAAGTTTAGGTTGACGGAAACAACAACAGCTTTGGCTAACTCACTGGTGACAGCAGTAATAGGAAACATTGGGCGTGGACATCCAGAAGACAACAACATCCATGGTTAATCACTCATTCATGCAAGGATGACAATCACAATAGTAGATGGGCATAGGTCCGAAAATGGAAATGGCCTGATGCTAGACACAGCATGCTCAGGCGATTTCCCCGGTGTCAAGTTTAGGGATGATTTTAAGGATGGAAATTTATTTTAAAATGTAGAAACCTTGGCGAATATTACTAAGCCTTCATATGGCAAGTATAAATGTTTGGCGATAATTTTGTAAAAATATTCAAATTTCTAAGGATTTTATATAGTTTTTATAAAATTTTGGCGATTTTTAAGGTAAAATAATTTTTTCCTATAGAATTTGGGCGAATCTTTTTTAAAATAGCAAAACTCGTTTTTGGAAAAACCATGGAAACCCGTTTTGGTTCTCAAAATTGTGTGAGGGTAAAACAATAGAGGTTCCAAAGCAGAGGCAAACGGTTTTCAGACATCCCACGACAGAATGGAGGACCCACCCCGATCTCATCTCAATTCCTTGGTTAAATTGCATGTGCCTGGGCCGACACATGTCTCCCATGAGGTTGCATGCACTCCATCAGCATGTGTTCCCTCTTGCACACGTTCCCCCTTCCAGGAATTTAGGATAAAGACATACCTTTCCCATAACTTTTGGAATAATAATAAATTATTATTCCTAAGGACTTAAGCCCCTAAGCTTATCCCCTAGGCTCAACACTTAGCCTCTATTCCCAACCTTTCATCCCTTTTTCCCTTACCCACCTTGTGGAATCTTATTCCCCCATCACTCTTTCTTCATGGTCGGTCTTCACACAACAATGTTTGTATTTTATTAATGATATTCATAATTATATGTACAAAAATAGGCTCCTGGCCTAATAAACACATAATCCTACCAGCTTATCAATACTTGGCTCACCAGCCTACATTACATGGTTTACAATTCATAATCATGATTACAACAAGGCTCGTCCTTGGGGATATTACAATCCCCTCCCCTTATTTTTGCACTATCCTCAATGCAAATTTTACACATCATCAACAATATTTTTCAAAATATTCAAAAAGATGTGGGTATTCTACCCACATAGCATCTTCATGCTCCCATGTTTCATCCTCAGGACCGTACCAGGTCCAATGGACCATTACAAGCTCTATGGTTTGATTCCAGAGTTGTTTTCTCTTCCAATCCAATATGCGCATAGGATGCATTTGCAGGACACCTTCTTGTTCCACTTGAATCACATTCCAATCAATTACATGATTAGCATCAGGTGTATATTTTTTAAGAAATGAAACATGAAACACATTATGTACAGTCATGGATGCAAGTAATGCAAGCATATATGAAACTGTCCCAATCCTTTCTAGGATTTCAAATGGCCCGCAAAATCTCACCGCCAAATTGGCGCAGTTTTCCAGCTTCAGGGAACTTCTATTGTATTTTACTTTCAGTAAAACATGATCACCCACTTTAAATTCTCTGTGGGTTTTGTTCTTATCAGCATAACTCTTCTGCCTGTCTTGGGCAGCTTTCAAATTCTACTTAATTTTTAGCATTTGATCTTCCATTTCCTTGAGAAACTTTGGCCCAACTACTTCCCTATCAGTTGGATTATCCCAACTTGCTGGAGTATTTCACTTTATGCCATAAAGTGCTTCAAATGGGCTCATCTTCAACAATGCTTGATACCCATTGTTGTAGGCTAATTCTACCAAATGTAGGTAGTATTCCCATTTCGATGGTTTTTCCATCACATACATCCTTAGTATGTCTTCTATTACTTGATTCACCCTCTTTGTCTGCCCATCAGACTCGGGATGATAGGTTGTACTAAAGTTCAGATTCTCTGTGAATCCCTTGAATAACCCCTTCTAGAAATTTGAGGTAAATTTCGGGTCTCTGTCAAACACAATTGTCTTAGGGATTCCATGCAATCGTGTTACTTCCCTCACAAAGATGTCCACAACATCTGTTGCCTTGTGAGTAGTCTTTAATGGAATGAAATGGGCAGCCTTCATAAGCTTGTCCACCACCACCATGATTGAATCATGCTGCTTTCCTGTTCTGGGAAATCCTGTGATGAAATCCATTGTCACTACTTCCCACTTCCACTCAAGAATGGGTAAGGGTTACAGCATCCCTGTTGGGTGTCTGTGCTCAACTTTAACCTTCTGGCACTCCATACATATTGCGATGTATTCAAGAATCTCCTTCTTCATACCTGGCCAGAAATAATGGCTCTTAACTGCTACCACGGTTTTCTAATATCCAAGGTGCCCTACATAATGGACATTATGCATTTCATGAAAAATCACACGTTTCAAGTCCTGAACATTAGGTACATAAAAAAAAAAAATTGTACAGAAGCATTCCATTTGTTTCCAATTTATAATTTTCCACTTTATGTGGTATCTTGCCTTGTTGTAGCTTTGCTACCAGTTCTATGTACTGCAAATATGTGTTTGTATCTTCCAAAATTATGCCCTTTATATTAGTTTGGTACATGCTAATGGTTGTAGCATGTAACTTGTGTACTCTCTTGTTGAATGCATCAACCACTTTATTCTCCTTCCCTTTGATATGCTTGATATCAAAATCGTACTCACAGAGAAACTCCAACCACCTACTCTGCCTAGCGTTCAAGGTTGGATAATCGAACATATACTTCAGACCGTTATGGTCTGTTCTCAGTTTGAACCTCCTTCCCATGAGGTAATGCCTCCACTTCTTTAGAGTGTTTACTATGGCTGCCAACTCCAAATCATGAGTGGCATATTTCCTTTCATGCTCTTTCAACTTTCTGGATTCATAACAAATTATGAATCCATTATGATTGAGGGCTCCTACCAATCCTTCTTTGCACACATCAGTTCATACCACGAAATCTTTGTTTGGATCTGCAATCCTCAATATTGGAGCATTGGTTAACAGTTGCTTCAATTGTTGAAAGCTTTTCTCACAATCCTCTGTCCATTGAAACTTCTTCTCCTTCTTTTTCAAGGAAGTGATAGGGTGAGCTATCCTCGAGAACCCTGCGATAAACCTTCTGTAATAACCATATAAACCCACGAAGGATATAAAAAATTTCATGTTCTTTGGCATTGACCATCCTCTAATGGCCTCAATCTTCTCAGGATATACAACTATCCCAACCTTTGAAATAATATGCCCCAAGTAATGGATCTATTTTTGATAAAATGAGAACTTGCTTAGCTTGGCATACAATTGGTGCTCTCTTAGCACCTACAACACCATCCTCAGATGTTTTTCATGCTCTTCCTCCAACTTGGAATACACCAGGATGTCATCTAGGAATACTATGACAAACTTGTCTAGATAGTCCCTGAATACACCATTCATTAAACACATAAAAAAATTGGTTGTGTTCGACAACCTAAATGGCACCACTGTGAATTCATCGTTACCATACCTTGTTCTAAAGGTGGTCTTTCTGATGTCTTCATCCTTTATCCTTACCTGGTGATATCCTGACCTGAGATATATCTTCAAAAATATCTCTGCATCCTTCAACTAATCAAATGATCCAGGTGGATATCGGTGGCCACCCACCTTCTCCAACTAGCCCAAAACATGTTTTTGGAAATTTTGGGAATTTACTATTTTTAGTAGTTTTTTCGGGTCATGAACTTCCGGGGCCATTTTGAGGCCCTAAACAATGTTTTTTTGGGTATTTTTCTCTCACAAGATAACATCTAACGATGCTATTTTTTCTCTATCATTGTAGGCCTCAGATATATCTTTCCAACGAGCTATCATATGCCTAAAACGGAGATCATATGCAAAAGTTACGACCCCGGGAAGTTGATGCACCAACTTACCCAAACGGGGCCCACATGACTTTTGGCGCTTCATCTCCCAGGGTTAGGTTTTTGGATGTCTAGGACTTTTGGCATTCTCATTTATTGTAAAAGGGCCTTTAGAGCCTCATTGTAATCATCTTCTTGCAAATGCAAGTAGCCGTCACATCTCTTCTCAGAGATAAGCTACCACCATTCTAGCGAGTCTTTCACTCTGTATTTTACAGTCTCTGTACATTTATTTCATTAATAGAAATCGTGTATTACTGTATATCTGTGACTCTTGTTATTTCCGCTATATCTCTGTTATATTTTTGTCTCTCTTGCAATATCTCTAAATATTTCTGTGTTATATATCTGCTCTCATTTCATGCCGAAAATAATCTGGATCATCGAAGAGGTCATCAATCCTCGATAGAGGATATTTTTTCCTTACAGTCACTTTGTTCAATTGTATCAAATCGATACACAATATCAGCATTCCATCCTTCTTCTTCAAGAAAAAAATTGGGGCTCCCCAAGGTAACACACTTGGGTGTATATACCCCTTCTTTAGAATCTCTTCAAGCTACAATTGCAACTCTTTCAGCTCTGGCGTACTCATTTTGTAAGGATCTTTCAACACTAGACCTACTCCATGCATCAAGTTTACAGAGAAATCAATATCTCTCTTCAGGGGTAATCCTGGTACCTCCTGGAATACATATTCAAACTCCTTTAGTACCACATGATCTCCAATCTTTAAGACCTCATCCTTAGATGCTTCCTCCACATGGGATGCAAATAATTGACAGCCTTTTCTATAGCACTTCTTTAGTTGCATTGTTGAGATTTCTATGATAGCAATAGCTTCGGCAATTCCTTGGACTGTTCTCTGATTCTCTTCCTCATCCAGGCAAGTGAATGTCTTATTACGATAGTCCAAGATGGCATGGTCAGTCCAAACCTAAAGGCAAAACATTCATTTAAACCTTTTTGCTCAGTCCATTCATGTCCACAGGACAAGACTTAACCAAATCAGTGACTTTTCTCTTGGTTCCCGTAGCCAGCTACACTAACTAAGAATTTTCATGTTTGCTTCTCGAAAAATGAAAACTTTCCACCTGTTACCAACAATTTTGGTATCGGGGCACAAAGGTACACAGGTCCACAGGATTGCCCAGGAATCACCCAAGCGCAGCACGAAGGAGCCTCTTTTTAGTTACAATTCGGGCGAATGGGCGAAGTTTTGCTGACAGCCGCTGATATCCACCTATAAATCTGATCAATGGTCATCGGGATTTCGGTGCTGCCAAATTGCCCCAGGGTTAATGCAAGAGATAGTTCCAATAATCCACAACAAGCCTGGGTCATCCGATCCAATTGGGACAGGTGGCTTCCAGTCGACGTATCAGGTATCGAAGTTTCGGGAAACAAGGAGCCCCCCATTCATTGCAGTTGAAATCGCTGATCGGTGAAATGTTGAAAGTGCCTTTGGATCTGAGCCCGTGGTCCTAGAACTAAGTCACTTCAAGAGAGCCTGTAAATGAGAGTGGCTCCCTTTCAAATATCAAATGCCCCCTCATCCATTCATCCTAAGGATGCGTGGTGCAATATCTAGCCGCGTCGACGTTTCGGTATTTGGGATTTCGTATGGTGAAGGTTTTATGTCTTCGAACATCGCGAAACCCTGAACCCTGACAGCACCGAAAGCACTGAAACTAGGGCCCATGACATCACGAAGCATTTTCAGCCATCCATATAAAGGGAACACCTGGCAGAAAATTGTGCCATCTCGACGTTTCTCCCATCGCCATTTCAAATTTCAGGAATATCTCCTTCCCATCCGCGAACGCCAAAAGTGCATTGGAAATAAGCACATGATCACAACCCATGGTCACTTGGGGAGAGGAAGGAGCTGCGTAAAGAAGGCCAAAGACACCGAGTTCAGTTACAGAGGGGATCATCGCGATCTCCAGGCACCATCAGACCCGATCCCAATATTGTTTCTAGCATTGAAGTAAATGAAGGCTAGAGCGGGTGGTTGAAGCCTCCTTTCATTCATTAAGTAAGGGGAATGGAGGGTCTGGTGAGCCTCCTGCTCGCAGAGGTCCTGTGCATCAATTTTCTCAAAGAATCCATGCCGAAGTCCTCAACTCAACAGAGAAATCTACGCACGCTAGTCGAGCACTTAATGGCTCAGCTACCCTCCTTACAGGAGCCATGCGTAGTTAAGGCGACACTTAAAGAAAGATATCGGTACGAGTTTGACTGAAGGGACACCAAGCCTTGGATGACTGGGCACGCCTCTATGAGGTAAATTTTCTTGAGTATATAGACTCAGTCTTGGTATTTTGTAAAGGGATCGATGGTTGAGCAAGAATCCCAGTTGTAAAAACTTTAATGAAGAATTGTGTTTTGTTTATTTCTAGACTCTTGAGACTTCTTGCCTGATGAATGTCAGCTTCTTTCATATCTTCGTGTATGTTGTATTAGAGCAGCTTGGAATTGGAGGATCTAGTCGAGTTGTGATTGTTATAGGATGATGTATGTTGGATCACTGTAATAGTTGTGTTGTTCTAAACAGTCTATGTGAACTTCTCAGCGTTGAACGACTTGGAATTGGAGGATCCAGTCAAGTCTTCCTTTTAGTTTCTTGAAGCCCTGAACCAAGCGGATCTTGTATTCATAGTTTTTCCTCTACGAGCTACCAAAAGGCCTATTGCCTGAGATAGTTTGTTCATCCTTCTCCCAAGTCTTCCGCCTACCCATCTTTAAATCAATTTCCTGACTGAAGTTGGGTCAAGACCTCCTTTGTTCCTTGTTATCAGAAACAGTTCCTATTTTGAAGTGATACCTGTTCGAGTCTCTACCCATTTGATCACCCATCTATCAAACCGTGACATAAAAACTGATGGGCTTTGGGCTCTGCTTCTGTAAGAAATCCAGGAGTGACTTCCAGTGCTAACATTTATGGCGTCGTTGTCGGGGACGAAGTTGAAGATTTTCCCTAGGCAGAACGACATTGAGCCTCTGATTATGAAGGTGCATCAAACATCAGAGCCCTTCAAGATTGCTACTGTGCACCTGGAAACTCC
The DNA here is from genome assembly GCA_009831015.1 of Picea engelmannii. Taxonomy (NCBI): domain Eukaryota; kingdom Viridiplantae; phylum Streptophyta; class Pinopsida; order Pinales; family Pinaceae; genus Picea; species Picea engelmannii. Next base: position 91,526 of record ML819073.1, on the reverse strand, counting down.
ATTGTGGCAACTCCATTGTTTCCACTTCACTATTTCAGCTGTGGCTATTGTTGACACACCTGAAAGCTGACCCAGAGGAGCTTTCTCGAGAAAGTTTCAGCAGCTGCTTTCTCAACCTGAGAAGATTCCTGGGGTAACAACAACATTAGGATCTGGCCTTTGATGGCGAACAAGGACCAGACACATTCGAAGTTGTGCATATTTCACCTGGCGACTCCGTGATTCAAGGATCAATTGGTGACTCCACTGGTTCGATATGGAGAAAATCCTTGCTCGCAGGTTTGCTCCGTTTAATTTTTCTACTATTCCTAGTTTTCCTAATGTTGTCCCCTCTCTGAATGAATGGGGTGATTATTTGCCCATTTTTGGAAAATGTGAAGAGGACAACCCTGCTCAGCACCTCAGTGAGTTTCATGAACTCGTGCGTCAGTGGGAGATACATCATGAGGATGTATTACTTAATATGTTCATGATCTTGTTAGCAGGGGATGCACATAAATGGTATCATTCTTTACCCCCTGCTAGCATTTCTTCACTCTCTAAGTTTCATGCAGCTTTCATCGCCTATTGTCGGGAGTTTTATCCCTCCGAGTTAATTTGTCATAACTGTGGTGAGGGATACCACAACTCTGTACAAAATGAAGCTATTTCTGACATAGGCTGTGAGGATAATCCTGATGTCCTAGATCAGGAATCATTCCTTTCTCCTCCCCATTCGTCTGCATCTGAGGTGGGTTATGAAAACAATGAATATCCCAGGGGGGAAGAGGATTCCCTGAGTGAGCTGATGGAGCAGGTGAAATATCTCTCTGCCCAATTAGAAGGGTTGAAATATGAAGACTATGTAGAGGATTTTCCAGTCTTCGAGGCAGATGATCTAAGTATCTCTTTTGAAGAGATTATTGAATGTTTCTTGGATGCATCAACATCTACCCCCGATGAGCCTGTTGTCTCAGATTTAAATGAAGAATCCATTGTGGAAGAGGATTTCTCTTTCTTCCTTCATGATATTTCCCATGATGTATTTACATTTGGGTTTGAAGAGAAGGATCGGGAGACCGTTCCCATTTCACAAGATGGGGAGGTGCACAGAAAAGAGGAGGAGGAACCAGAGGAATGGCTGAGCGCGCATTTCTTTTTCTATCCAGAGCCAGTCACCGAGCAGCCACCACCTGAGATCAGTGAGCCTACGACAGTTATCCACTCACTTGTGCTTGTCAGAGATATTCAGCCACATGAGAACAGTTGTGTAGCAGAGGAGGCTGCCTGTCACCAATTTTCAAAAATTTGCCACTCATTCTATGATCCTGTCAACAAGTACATAGAGTGGCATTTCCCCTATGAATTGGAGCCACCCTATTTTATCTCAACTCTAGCCTGTAAGGAGGAGTTGAAGAGTGTAACCGTTATGTTGTCACGGTTACACCATCTGCTGATGATCGTTGACAAAAGGAAGGAGCTTCTATCCAGGAAGCTGCTTGAATGGCTATGGTGGAAATCTGCTTTCACCTAGCCCCATGTAAAGTGTTTTATTAGTTTAGGATTGTATATAAATAATCTCCTTTGATCATGTATCTTTATTTTGTTACTTTTATTTTTCAGCTTGTATTTTCAGCAGCGGGATGTTTTGAGCCTGACTCCATATGTCACCAGCAAGGCACTGAAACTACAAAATAAGTCCTTAGAGAATCACAAGGACGACTCTATCCCCCATGGAGCCTAATGTTAGCAACAATTTTGGTGTCGGGGCACAAAGGTACACAGGTCCACAGGATTTCCCGAGAAGCACCCAAGCGCAGCATGAAGGAGCCTCTTTTCAGTTACAATTCGGGTGAATGGGCGAAGTTTTTCTGACAGCCGCTGATATCCACCTATAAAGTTGATCAATGGTCATCAAGATTTCGGGGCTGCCAAATTTCCCCAGGGTTAATGCAAGGGATAGCTCCAATAATCCACAACAAGCCTAGGTCATCCGATCCAATTGGGACAGGTGGCTTCCAGTTGGCGTATCGGGTATCGGAGTTTCAGGAAACAAGGAGCCCCCCATTCGTTGTAGTTGAAATCGTCGATCGGAGAAATGTCGAAAGTGCCTTTGGAGATGAGCTCGTGATCCTAGCACTAAGTCACTTCAAGTGAGCCTGTAAATGAGAGTGGCTCCCTTTCAAATATAGAATGCCCCCTCGTCCATTCATCCTTAGGACGCGAGGTGCAATATCTAGCTATGTCGACGTTTCGGTATTCGGGAGTTCATATGGTGAAGGTTTTATGTCTTCGAACATCGCAAAACCTTGAACCCTGACAGCGCCGAAAGCGCCAAAGCTGGGGCTCACGACTTCACAAATCATTTTCAGTCATCCATATATAGGGAACACCTGGTAGCAAATTGCGCCATCTCAGCGTTTCTCCCATCGCCATTTCAAATTTCAGGAATAGCTCCTTCCCATCTGCGAACGCTGAAAGTGCATTGGAAATAAGCACATGATCACAGCCCATTGTCACTTGGGGAGAGGAAGGATCTGTGTAAAGAAGGCCAAAGGCACCGAGTTCAGTTACAAAGGGGATCATCGCGATCTCCAGGAGCCATCGGACCTGATCCCAATATTGTTTCTAGCATTGAAGTAAATGAAGTCTAGAGTGGGTGGTTGAAGCCTCCTTTCATTCATTAAGTAAGGGGAATGGAGGGTCTAGTGAGCCGCCTACTCGCAGAGGTCTCGTGCATCGATTTTCTCAAAGAATCCATGTCGAAGTCCTCAACTCGACAGAGAAATCTATGCACGCTAATCGAGCACTTAATGGCTTAGCTACCCTCCTTACAGGAGCCATGCGTAGTTAAGGCGGCACTTAAAGAAAGATATCGGTACGAGTTTGACCGAAGGGACACCAAGCCTTGGATGACTGAGCACGCCTCTGTGAGGTAAATTTTCCTGAGTATATAGACTCAGTCATGGTATTTTGTAAAGGGATGGATGGTTGAGCAAGACTCCCAGTTGTAAAAAATTTAATGAAGAATTGTGTTCTGGTTATTTCTGGACTCTTGAGACTTCTTGCCTGATGAATGTCAGCTTCTTTCATATCTTCATGTATGTTTTATTAGAACAACTTGGAATTGGAGGATCCAGTCGAGTTGTGATTGTTATAGGATGATGTATGTTGGATCACTGTAATAGTTGTGTTGTTCTAAATAGTCTCTATGAACTTCTCAGCGCTGAACGACTTGGAATTGGAGGATCCAGTCAAGTCTTCCTTTTAGTTTCATGAAGCCCTGAACCAAGTGTATCTTGTATTCAGAGTTTTTCCTCTACGAGCTACCGAAAGGCCTGTTGCCTGACATAGTTTGTTCATCCTTCTCCCAAGTCTTCCGCCTACCCATCTTTAAATCAATTTCCTAACTGAAGTTGGGTCAAGACCTCCTTTGTTCCTTGTTATCAGAAACAGTTCCTATTTTGAAGCGATACATGTTCGAGTCTCTACCCATTTGATCACCCATCTATCAAACCGTGACATAAAAACTGATGGGCGTTGGGCTCTGCTTCTACAAGCAATCCAGGAGCGACTTCCAGCACTAACACCATGACTCTAGGATCTATATAACTATGGCTAGCCCGTGAGTCAATTAAAATAGTAAATGGTTGGTTGTTAATCATACCTTCCACTTCAATCATGTGCAACTGATATTCATCTTTGTTGTTTTCCAAGGCTACGTAGATCCTTGGCATTCTATTGCCCATGTCCTCCACTGTTTCAGCTTGCTGAAAATTATGGAATGCTCTCACTTTGACATTTTTTTGGGGACAATCTATGTACTTGTGGTTCTATTTACAACCCCAACACTGAATGGGCATTTGTATTGGCCTTTGATCCCCCACTTCAGCCATTCTCAGCTCTCTAAACAATGGCTTTCCTTGAGGACTATTTATGAAAAAGGGAGGTTTGTTTCCCTTCTGTCTTTGTTCTTTCTTGAACTTCCTCTGGTCATCCCAAGCCTTGTGAAGGGTAGGCGTTTCTCTTTGTTGTTCATATAAGAATTCCTCTCTTCTTGTCATTTCTTCCATAGTTTTAGGGTCATCATATTGGATCTTTTCCCCAATGGAAGGTGGTAGTCCATTCAAATACCTTTGAATCTTGACAGTTTCCTCTTTGATGAACGAAACATACTTCAGCAATTCCAAAAATCTAGGTTCATACTCAGCAATGGTCATGCTGCCTAGCTTGAGTTCAAAGAACTCTTTCATCTTTCTATCATAATATCTCTTAGTCAAATACTTCTTCTTGAAATACCTCTTAAATTCCTTCCAAGTGATATATTTCTCTCTAATGTGTTGCACCTGCACAAGTTGATCCCACCACATGGATGTTTTTCCTTTCAGTTGATACATTGCAATTCTTCCTTCCGCATGTGAGTAATAATTATGTAGTTGGAAGTATTTCCTCATACCGAGAAACCATGTTTTAGCGTCTTCCTCCTTCTGATGTTCTTCATCAAATGTAGGAGAATTAATCTTGTTCATCTCTCCCTTCAATTCATCCACTCCATATCTCATGTGATTTATGGTAGGAAATGGGCTTGAACTATTGTGTGTCATTCTCTTGGAATGACCTTGGGAGGGATGATGGTGTCTACCCACACTCCTTGACCTTCTGCCCTTAGAAGTCTTTTGAATCCCTATTATGCTCGAGTCACTCTCCTTCTTCAAATTCTTCTCTATTCTCTCCAAACTCTTTAACATCTTTATGTTAAATTCACCTTGTTTTTCCTAAGATTTTCTAAGATTTTCTCTATCTTCTCGGTGAGTTTGGGCATCTTTCTGCAATTTTTCAAGATTTCCATCATGTTTCCTTCCTTATCTATCTCTTCTCCATGCCCATTGGAGTTCGATCCTTCAACTCCCAAATGAACATCCATTCCTTTTGCTTCGTCCTCGGAATTGGAAGTAGTCAGTGCCCTTTCCATTTCTTTTGCACTCAGTGGAAATTCTATTTGGTTCTAGCACTCACTAAACTTTTGCAAACACAATGTGCAGACAATTGGAATTTTTCAGGTCATTATTCCTTAACAAATCCCACAACATTCATCAACAACTTGATTCAATAAAACATTCAGCTTTCATGAATTTTTCCGATATTTGCTCGGCTCTATAGTGCACTTAGGCCTTAGCCCTTTTCTCTCAGTTTCCAAATCCACTCGACCATGGTTCGTGACCAAGCGCTAGATCTCAAGGTCCTCTAATCAGAACTTCGGGGTTTCGGGTTTCATTATTTCGGTCCTAAAGGTTCTCACACTCACTTTCCTCTCCAACTGCCAACTTCCGAACTTCCAACCTTTCTATCCACCGGGCTCACAACACAACTGTCACCAACCAAGATGGTGACACGTGTTTCTCTTAAGAAGGTCCATGTCACCCCAAGTGACGCCCTCTGACCCCACTACATCTACTTTTTCATTTAGGGCCCATTGGCCCATGACACACATCCCATGGGTCCACACCCATCTAAGTGACGTCAACCTGATTCACTACTTCGGCTCTTCAGGATTTCACAATTTTGGGCTTCTGGAGTTTGTGCTTCAGCACTTCCCATTTCTCCTAACAACCGAACTCCTGAAATTATAATATGCCCTTCTGCTTGATCCAACAGTCCTGGTTTCCCCATGATCTGACGACTCAGATGTCGTCAGGATTTCATGTATCAAGATTTTGTGTGTCGCGAGGTCCAAAGACTTTCCACCTCCATCCTCCTGATCCCCGAAATGTTGAAATTCTTCATGGAAAATTAACGGTTCAGATCTCTCCAGGATCAATTGTTGTGATCCAATCACAAATTCGCATTTCATGAATTCTCATGAGCTTGCCCTTTGACCTTTTCAAGTCGTGAGTAAACAAAAGGCTAATCGCTCTCCATTTGTCCCTCCCGATGGATGGTTAGGATTGATGTGGATTTTCCACTTGCAAATATCTGATGTATGTGGATCTTTGTTACGTGTCCTTTTCAATGGACGGTCCTGATGATGTCGGGGCTTCACATATCATGATTTCCACACTCCTGTGCAAATCCAAAGGGTTTTAAACCTTGTTCACATTCCCTGGATCCAATGTCTATTGGTCCACATGCTCAGATCTGATGGCTTGGATCTGATCTCTTCTGCGCACTCTCCTAAGTGTCTGGACGTGGATTCGATGGTCCAAATATTCTCCTTTACAGCTAATCTATGGTTGTGGTTTTATTTCACCACTACTCCTCCTGAGCTTCATACATGGTCAAGTAGCCCGTTTACACTAAGAAACATTCTAAGGTTCGAAATTAGTCCTCTAGACACAATTTCCTCTCGAGACCTTGGGTCCAAAGACCATTTATCTGACCCATCCAGGATGAGCATTGAAACCTTGGGCTTTGATACCATATTGTAACGTCCCTGACCATCAACCCACATGTCAGGAAATGCTACTACACATAAACATTATCATACTTATGTAGTATGCACTTGAAGTAAGTTAAATGACTTAATAGAGTAAACATATAATTACTGCTAACATACAGAATTAATGAAATCAACAGTAATATCATTGCAATGGAATACATGATAATATTGCAAGCATCACAAACATGCATTTTAATTGAATTTAAACACATGCATATACTTATCTTTGAAACTGTAGTAACTCCATCGACCACATGAAGACCTTCCACGAACCTCCTGAACTTAGACCATGTTGCTCATCACGCTCAACAATGGGTCACCCCCGATATGGGACTAAGCTCCACCCAAGGTAAGGGAATCCTAGACTAGGTTGAGGTTACAGGAAAATTGCACAGAGAAACCAGAAGGATTCTCTCCAGGAGCCTTGTTACGCCCACTACTCACGGAATCTCATTCCCCACATGCATGTTCCACCCAGGAGTATACACCTTCACAATCACAATCCATCGGCGCTTCACCTCCCTCTCCAGGTCTCGGAAACAGGCCAGATCAGGAACTCTTAGAGCTCTGTAGCTGGTGTTGGACTCTCTCTGGGAGAAAACCACTTCCCAGTAGACTCTCTCACCTGGAGAGATTTTCTCACAGGCCTGACAACCTACCTCTTCTACCATGGGCTTGAAAACCCAGTTCTTCAACCAATTTCAACCCAATTCCCACAAGTTCAAGTTGATGACAACAATAACAGCTTTGGCTAACTCACAGGTGACAACATGAACAAGAAAAATTGGGTGTGGATGTCTAGAACATGGTAATAGCCACAACTCAGCACTCATTCACACAACGATGACAATCGCAACAGCATATGGGCATAGGTCAGAAAATGGAAATGAGTAGACTCTATACACAACACGCTCAGGCGATTTCCCTGGTGTCAGGTTCCACATAAGACATAGAATAGTTCACCTATTTGGTTCTCAGAATTGCGTGAGGGTAAAACAACAAAGGTTCCAAAGCAAAGGCAAATGATTTTCATAAAACCCACAACATAATGGAGGACCCACCCCCATCTTATCTCAATTCCTTGGTTAAATTGCATGTGCTTGGGCCGACACATGTCACGCATAAGGCTGCATGCGCTCCATCAACATGCATTCCCTCTTGCACATGTTCCCCCTTCCAGGAATTTAGGATAAAGACACACCTTTGTCATAACTTTTGGAATAATAATAAATTAGTATTCCTAAGAACTTAATCCCCTAAGCTTATCCCCCAGGCTCAACACTTAGCCTCTCTTCCCAACCCTTCGGCCCCTTTTCCCTTACCCACCTTTTGGAAGCTTAGTCCCCCATCACTCTTTCTTTGTGGTCGATATGCATGTAGCAATGTTTATATTTTATTAATGATCTGCATAATTACATGTACAAAAATAGGTTCCTGGCCTTAACACTTAGGCTCCCGACCTAATAAACACATAAACCTTCCAGCTTATCAATACTCGGCTCACCAGCCTACATTACATGCTTTACAATTCATAATTATGATTACAACAGGGCTCGTCCTTGGGGATATTACAATCCCTGAAATTTTTCATTGTAAGGAGTTGGTCTCTTGGTGCGCCGATAAATATATTTTAGGCCAAAGAATTATTCCACTGTGGGACCACTCTTTTGTTTCTTTGTCACCTCTGGTCTTCCGCTAGATTTTAAGATTGTCTGAGCCAACATTGGCATTCAGAGGAGAAGACTCCAAGCAGTTCCTAAGAAAGAATAATAATGAGTTGGACCTCTTGCTCGAGTTCCTGGAAGACCCGATGGAAGTTTCTGAAGATATCACAAACTTGCAGGTTATTTCATTTATAAATCCATTCTTTAAAATTGTCTAGTTGTTTACAAGAACAACGGGACAGGAATCCATAACAACTATTTCCCTCATGGTTCTTTATATTTTTTATTTCACAGTCAAGGAACAAGCCATTTTTTATTGGGGGAAGTTAATTTCCCATGAAATATGTTCCCAATTGTCAAGCTTCAAAAAGGACAAGAAATTTTATATGTCATCCTACTTATTTTTTGTGATAGTGCATTGCCATCAATTTCCAAAATTGTCTCTGTCCAAGAAGGTAAACTAGGAATTCAACCCAGTAACCTTCTGGTATCAGGCCTTGTGGAAGCATAAGGCCTCCCACTAGTTTTATGAGGTTTTTAATGACTTTGTCTCTGTTTTCAAAGTTTTATTGTTAGGCAAAGATGCTCCCCGCATATCTAACCAGGAAACTAAGTTTTTGGACAACAAAATGGCACTTGAAAAAATGGATAATTACAGTGTGATAAGGATTTTTGGCTCCAAGGAAAAACATGCTCTCCTTCCATGTCACATTATGGAAAAAATGTTTGTTATAGAAATTGCAAGGCAATACAACTATTGGTTGCATCTATTCCATGAGAAGAGAAAAAAACAGTTCATTCCTCTACCTTGGAAAGTCTGGGACTTCATGTTGAGGAATTCCAACAAAATTGACGAATTCCCAGCCCATTTCAACAACTTGAACCTAAGATATGTTGAAATCCTAAGAGGGTTTGACCCTAATAAAAAACATTTAGAACATTTACTTACACTTGGCCTTAACAATTATTTTTTCCAGAAACACCTGAGAAAAAACAGAGACATTGGTGACAATGCTCCTGCTTCTGATGTCGATGACCTAGACACACTGCAAAGCACCACTAAATTGTACAAGCAACATGGAAAAGGCCTCGGTGAGAAGAGTGTTCAATCGATGGATAACACTCCCAAAAGTATGACATCCTAGAGCATCACTCCAACAGCCCACCACAACAAGAAAGCAACCCAGAATTCTTCAAATGGATGAGGAGATAACCCTCCTCACCCTAAAATGGATAGTTCTCACAAGCTTCTTGAGGAGAAGAAGAGAAAAAAAATTGTAGGGCAGGCGGAAGAGCCCAAAATTGAGAATGAGAACATGGAACTTGAGATTGATCTGGATAGTGTATTCTGCAACCTTGATCATCCCAGAGACGCGATCCAACATAGTTGTCCAATGGACATAGTTGATAATGAATTTTTTTACGAAGATTAATCCTTTGTGTTCCAGAGCGATTTTTTTGACAGCAAGTCTAAAAAATTAATTATTGAAAAGAGAGATGTAAAAACTAAGAAAGGAAAATCTCATCCATAGGTTAACCTTGCAAACATGCATCCATCTCAAATCTCTCGACTTCACAGAGAAACTGGAGATGCTCTTGATGATTTCATTGGAGGCATTGAGGACGAAAATGCCAAACTGAAGGACCGAGTCAAGGAATTGGAGGAATCTTTGATTCCTATGTCATTGCTTTCCAGTTCTTTAGCAATAGCCATGCCTGGAAACCCTACAACTAAGTTAAAAGGATCCTCCAACCTCCTCGCATCGTGTAGAGGATATGTGAAGAATAATATCAAGAAAATAATGGAACTGATTACTGAGGCATGGGAAACAACACAAATTGTGGCTTCCCTTGGAACGAGGGCACATACTTTGATCAAATATTTGTAGGGGGATTTTAAAAATGAAGAATGTTTCTATTTAGACATTGTCCTTACTTTTGGCACCCATGTCAACAACATGATAGAAATGAGAATAAGACAACAATATCTCCCCTCCAAAAACCAGATCACTCAATTAAATGCATGCTGGAAAGAGAAAGTGAATAACCTTCATCTCATTGTCTAATCATGTGAACAAGCCATATCAAAGAAAGAAAAAATATTCACAAAGATGACCAAAATAGACTTAGTTGGAAATACCGACGAGGTCGAAGACCCCAAGTTAATCGTCAGCTCTTTTCCCTTAACTAAGCAAGCCTTCGATAAACAAGTTGATATTTTTAAGGTGTTGTCTTTAGAAAAGTTTTACACCATCTTTGAATATGGTGAAGATGACGTGGACAACTGGTTAGTTGACTATTCAGTATAGAATGAAGAAATTGATCAGGCTCTACGTAATCTTTCTATCGATCTAAGGGAATTAGAAAATGAACTTTTCAACATAAAAATATGGAATGAGATCAAATTCGCCCCCCTTGAGAATCTACATTGAATAATGGGTCGAAAGGGAATTGAAGCAGGTCGTCGATGAAAGGCAACAGGTAGTTGGCATGATTCCAGTAATCGTCGATGACAGCAATAAAAAGGCATCAACAAGAAAATAGCAAAAGGGGTGATATGTACCATCACTTTAAGTCTATATTGATCACATCCTACTTTTTTTATCAATCCATTTGTTCCACCTTTTTAAATAGAAATGTCTAGCCAAAGACTGATACCTTCCAATTTCTTCTTTTCAGGTATTACACACTACCATCACCCACTTCTTCTTTCCATAGTCATATTTATTATACATATTTCTCTTTTGGTCTGCGGGAACCCCAATCCCAGTCTATATGACAAACACATTTAAATTTACAGGAATATGTAACAGACAATATTATTTTTTGATATATTTCAAATAAAACTATTTTTTATCTCCTTTTATATGTATGTGCTCATAAATTTTTATCTTCAACTATGTTGAATGTCAAGAAATTGTGTTTATTTAATTTGAATTATCCTTTTCTCATGCATATTTTTTTCTCCTGCTATGCATATGACTTTTTTTTTCCTAGCACATATAGAGACATACATGACAGATGGTCTATGGAAATTGTACTTAAATCTAACCAATTGAAAGTATACATTGAAGAGATAAAATATGGAAGGTAGGAATGAAAATTTCAAACATAGAAAGTCACACTACTGGAAAGAATGAAAATTTTGAACATAGAAAAATGGATTATATAGTTTCAAAAAATAAATGGGAATCTAGAGGCCACATGTCATTTACTACATGGATAGTATTAGCACCGGAGGTCACCTCTAGATTGCAGCAGAGGTAAGCCCAGTACCCATTAGAGTTAGGTGGATGTTGGTTTTATATGGATGGAGGTCAATGGAAAAAACTCAGAATATGAATGATGTTCAACACATAAATGGACAAGAAATGTACAGGGAAGTGAGGGCCACATTAACTTCAGTCAGGAAATTTGAGTTAAAGCAAGAGCAGAGGGAAGACTTAGTGAGAGAGGTGAATGAGATTGTTATGGGCAGCCGTCCTTCCAACAACTCGGAGATGAAAAACTCAAACTCGAGAGCAATCTAGAGCTCAGGTTTCAGACACTGAAATGTGTTGCAAGAAACACAGTCACAACAACATAATGATCAAACCTCCATCATCCTGCCACTGCGAAATCTCGACTGGATCCTCCATGCCCGATCCATCCATTGTGAGAGGGAATAGACAACACACGGAAATGAATGAAACTGATCATGATACCACCATGATCAAACCTACACCATAATAGAATAACAATCCTCAGTTGGATCCTCCATACCTGAGTGTTTCAAACAATTTTTACAGACAAAACAGAAAGAAACAGGAAACTAAATTCTATTAACATGAAAGTCTCAAATCGATTACATAACCAGAGACCAGCTCTGGAATCACAAGCATTACAAAATTGGGAGCTATTCTCAACCAAGGACCTCTAATAAAACTCAAAACTACATACATATACTCAAAGATTCACCCAGCAAAGGCATGCTTGAGATTCTCGTCCAATGTCATACGTTTGTGTCTTCTCGGTCAGACTGTGCATGTAGTCAACTCTGCACATGCCTTCCCCTTTTAGACGCAATATCTACTCCGCCAGTCCTTTTTGGATTTCCATTTATGCAGTGAGACAAGGTTTCAACCACCTCCCTCACTTCCATTAACTCCTTTCATCGGGACCAGGACCGGGCATGGGTCAACTCTGCACCTAGAAAACACGGCGGCCTCACCCTACTCTTTTTCCATCTGGATCTATGTTGGATGAAAATTTTAAGAACTCACATCAACGTGTGCCTTAACACAACGTTCCAAACCATCAAATCAGACCCCTGACTTAGTCTAAACACCATTTCTGGATTTTTAAGCCCCTTTTCTCTCATTTTGACCAAGTTGTCGCTTCCTTAGGGAAAACAACCCCCCTTACAATAATATGTGTTAACATTAGGCTCCATGGGGGATAGAGTCCTCCCTGCAAGGCTCTAATATTTTCAATGGTTCCAGTCTCCTTCTGCATTGGGCTATGGAGTCGAGCTCAAAACATCCTGCTGAGGAAATACAGGCCGACAAGCACACTATTATAAAAATGAAAGAAAAACACATGGGCTCCAGAAGGAGCTTATTTATGTACATTCCTAGACTAATTGATTTTACACAGTGCTAGGTGAAAGAAAAATTCCACCATAGCCATTCAAGTAGCTTCCTAACTGGAAGCACTTTTATTATGTCAATGATCAGCAAAAAATGATGCAATCATGAAAGCAGAATGATTACATCCTTCAGCTTTCCTTCCAATGTTGAAGTCAATATAAAGCTGGGAAGATTCAAAACATGAAGGAAATACAACTCCATGTACTCCTTTACTGGTTCATAGGACAGGTGACAAAATCCATTGGGCTAGTGACAGAAAACATGCTTTGTCTTGCCTTGGTTCACACCAGGCTAAATTTCTTTGGTAAGCGCAGGTGGGTGAAAGGCTGATGCAGGCTGACTAATCTCAGGTGGTGGTTGCTCGCTAACAGGCTCTAGGCAGGCTATAAACTACACCTTCAGCTACTCCTCTTCTTCTTCATGTCTCTCCCAAGGGTCAGATTCATAATCGTCATAAACAGGAATCATGGGAAAGCTCTGCTCTTCAATCTGTTGCTCAGTATCTTCTGCAAGTCCAGGATGGTTGATTTCCTTATAATATTTTTCTTTAGTGAATAGAGGATAAGACTCTGATGTACATATCCAACTCAGAATCTGATTCATAGATGTCATAAACGGGTTGGCTTCTCCCCAAGCTATCAAAATGTGATGTAGGGCTTTGCTTCTCTTCATCTAAATACTCATCAAAGATGGGTGAGTGAAGAACTCCCACATATTGCAAAATAGGGGCGATCTCATGATCCTTCATTTCAATCCCAGGTGAAAACACATAGTGGGAAATCGCTTGAAGGAAAAGAGAAGAATACTCTTCCACAACAATATGCTCTTTTAATTCCGATACAACAGGTTCATTAGGGGAAGAATATAATGATGCTTTGGCTATGAAATCACCAACACCATCATCATCAGTAGGGTTTTCAAGGACATCTACTTCAAGGACTGGAAAATCCTATGCGCTTCCTTCAAAAGAGCAACAAGAACGATCTGCCTTCAATTTTTCTATTCTTGTAGAAAGTGATCCGACCAACTCCATCAACTTAGCCAAAGCATCTTCTTCCTCATCGCAGCCTTCATCCTCATAGATTTCATCCTCACATATTTCATTGGAAACAACCACACCTTGAACATAGTCTCTAAATTCCTCACAACAGTTATGACAAATTAACTCAGAGGAATAATACCTTTGACAATGCTTATTAAAATCTGCATGAAAATTTTCCATGGAGGAGATGCTAGCAGGGGGAAAGGATCGATACCACTCACTGACATCCATGTCCAATGAGAACATGAACATCTTCATTAATACATCCTCATGATGTATCTCCCACTGATGCATGAGTTCATGAAACTCATGGAGATGCTAAGCAGGGTTGTCCTCATTACGTTCTCTAAATATGGGAAAATCATCACCCCATTCATCGATGGTAGGAACAACATTTGGAAAACCAGGAACAACAGAGAAATCAAAAGGAGAAAACCTTTGAGCCAGGATTTTGTTCATTTTGAACTAGTGGAGTCACCAATTGATCCTTTAACCATGGACTCGCTAGGTGAATGATATGCAGAATGAGTGTGTCTGGTATTTGTTCACCATCAAAGACCATATCTGACTTTTGTGTTCTCTCAAGGGTCTACAAGTGTAGCCAGAGGTAGCCACACGGAAACAGTGTAGTCGATATAGTGGATTCGCCAGGTGCAAGTGCAATCTTCAATGGTTCTGATGTCTGATGCACCTTCAGAATCATAAGCTCGTTGTCATTCTCCCAGGCAAGATATCTTCACTTTTGTCCGCGACAACGGCGCCAGAAATGTTATCACCGAAATTCACCTTTGGATTGCGATAGAGGTAAGCCCAGTACCCATCAAAGTTAGGTGGATGTTGGTTTTATATGGATGGATTTCAATGGACAAAACTCAGAATCTGAATGATGTTTAACACAGAACTAGACAAGAAATGTACAAGGAAGTGAGGTCCACATTAACTTCAGCTAGTAAATTTGAGTTAAAGCGAGAGCAGAGGGAAGACTTAGTGAGATAGGTGAACGAGACTGCTATGGGAATCTAGCCTTCCATCAGCTCAAAGATGAAAAACTCAAACTTGAGAGAAATTTGGAGCTCAGGTTTCAAACACCGAAATGTGTTGCAAGCAACACAGTCACAACAACAAAATGATCAAACCTCCATCATCCTGCCACTAAGACAGCTCGACTGGATCCTCCATGCCCTAGCCATCCAATGTGAGAGGGAAAAGACAAAACGTGGAAATGAATGAAACCGATCACGATACCACCATGATCAAACCTACATCATAACAGCATAACAATCCTCAGTTGGATCCTCCATACCCAAGTGTTTCAAACAATTTTTACAAACAAAATGGAAAGAAACGGGAAATTGACTTCTATTAACATGAAAGTCTCAAATTGATTACATAACCAGAGAACAGCTCTAGAATCACAATCATTACAAAATTGGGATCTCTGCTCAACCTAGGACCTCTAATAAAACTCAAAACTACATACATATACTCAAAAATTTGGCCAGCAGAGGCATGCTCAAGCTTCTCATCCAATGCCATACGTATGTGTCTTCTCAGTCAGACTACACATGCAGTCTCCTCGGTGCATGCCTTGCCCTGTCATACGTAAGCTCTGCTCTACCAGTCCTTTCTGACTTTCCATTTATGTGGTGAGATGAGGTTTCAACCACCTCCCTCAAATCCATTAATTGCTTTCATCGGGACCAGGATCAGGCATGGGTCAACTTTGCACCTAGAAAACGTGGCGACCTCACCCTACTCTTTTTCTATCTGGATCTTTGTTGGATGAAAATTTTGATCAGCATGCACGCAACGCACCAAACCATCAAATAAGACCCCTAACTTAGGCTAAACGCAAATTGTGGATTTTTAAGCCCCTTTTCTTGCATTTTGACCAAGGTGCCACTTTCTTAGAGAAAACAACCCCCCTTACAATAATATGTGTTAACAGATACCACCTATGCTTCATGTTGCTTGCCACATCTTCGTTGTAGTTTCCATCTACCTCCACTACTTTTTCCCCATCCCTATGCATTTATTCTCAATTCAACCCTACAGGGACTACGTTTCCATGCAACACTTGTTTTGTGAAGGATTTAAAAGTTGGTCTAGTTGAATCGGAGCTCGCTAAAGATAGTAATTCTACTAGAAATATCATATTTTTATACAAAATTAACAATTTTCTCGCAAATATTGCAAGAAATTGAAAAAAAATGATGAAGTCAATTTAAGTTACAATAGGGCTTAATTTATATTAGGATGCATTTATGTTCAATTAGCAATTTTTTCGCAAATGTTACAAGAAATTGAAAAAAAAAATGACGAAGTCAATTTAGGTTACAATAAGGCTTAATTTATATTAGGATGTATTTATGTCCAATTAGTACAAGAAATTTAGTAATTTATTCCCTCAATCTCAATACTATCTTCAATTTGAGGCATTGTATTTGAATACTACTATCTAAATGGGTGTCTATATTTTTATACTAACAATTTATTTGGGGTAGGGGCATATCTATGTATCATCAACTAATATATCAATATAAACAAGTCTAATGCACAATGCCAATCATTGCATCAAGAGACTATTATAGAAAAAGTATGTGCATGAAAAAATAAAGCACCTTCAATTAAACTTGTGAGTCACATTTCAATCCAATGCAAACTCAATGTAATGCACCTTGAGAGCAAACTCACAATGCACAAATCAATTCCTATGGCCCATTCAAGCTACCAATCAACCAAATTGACATTGAACCTATTTTTTGTATCCGTGCCTCATGCAAGAGTGGGAGTGGTGACAACAATATAGAGGCCATGATAAATAATACAAGATTTGTTTTAAGGACGAACAGAAATTAAACAAAAAAATGAATAAAAAGCAATTAATTGATATACAATGTCAAGATAAAACCAATGGATGTTGTTAATTGAGTTTCGCTTGGATGGTTGGGAGGAACGAGTTCTATCCTCCCCGCTCATGTTCAATTCCCGCAAGTGACATGCTAAACTCTTAACGGATATATTGTTGTAATGGCACCGTTTTTCTGCTTGTTGAAAATACATGAAGAATGGAAAGAGCATTGGGGTAACTCATGAAGAGAATTTTTTATTTTTATCATAATAAATAGATATTCAATATACTCAGATAACAAAGAATAACTTTACAACTTCATATTCTATTCAAAACATATACTTTGTGGAGAATGGATTCGGGTAAGGTTGAAGACAAAATAGCTATGTTGCACTCATTTTTGGGATGGAAAAATGATGAGGAATAGCGAGACATATCCCTAGGATGATTAGAGTGCACCCCAAATCTTTCAAGAAAGGAAATAAACAAATAACTCTTATTAAAAAATTAGAAATCACTATAAACATTTATAGTTTCTTGTGAGCATAAGTTTATAAACATTTATAGTTGCTTTTGAGCATAAGTTTATGTATTATGCATAGTCCTTAAATTTAAGAATTCTGAAAAAGCTCTAGTAATTAAGAAAAAGGCCAAGTGGTTTTTTTCCGTCATAGTCCAACTGTTCTTCATTTTTTATTTTTTCCGTTTTGTAAGTGTTATTGCCAAAAAGTATGGAATTGCACCAACATCATTGCATTATTGGCTAAATGGTCTCACAAAGATGAAGATGAAAGGGCATGTCATAGTTTTAACTCAACAAGAGGAGGAATAAATCATCGATTGGTGTAAGGAGATTGTTGAAATGGGCCATGCCTTGGAGTTGATAAATCTAAAGACCAACATTGTTCAAATCTATCAATGAAGGTTGAATCCATTCAAAGATGGATTTCCTTGTAAATCATGGTGGACATGATTCGAGAAAAGGCATTTAGAGTTTGTATTACAAACAACCTAGGGCTTAGATAGAGATAAAGCTTTGAATTTAAGCCCTACAATTGTGAC
>ML819073.1:31661-73814 GCA_009831015.1 Picea engelmannii | reverse complement strand
AACTAATATATCAATATAAACAAGTCTAATGCACAATGCCAATCATTGCATCAAGAGACTATTATAGAAAAAGTATGTGCATGAAAAAATAAAGCACCTTCAATTAAACTTGTGAGTCACATTTCAATCCAATGCAAACTCAATGTAATGCACCTTGAGAGCAAACTCACAATGCACAAATCAATTCCTATGGCCCATTCAAGCTACCAATCAACCAAATTGACATTGAACCTATTTTTTGTATCCGTGCCTCATGCAAGAGTGGGAGTGGTGACAACAATATAGAGGCCATGATAAATAATACAAGATTTGTTTTAAGGACGAACAGAAATTAAACAAAAAAATGAATAAAAAGCAATTAATTGATATACAATGTCAAGATAAAACCAATGGATGTTGTTAATTGAGTTTCGCTTGGATGGTTGGGAGGAACGAGTTCTATCCTCCCCGCTCATGTTCAATTCCCGCAAGTGACATGCTAAACTCTTAACGGATATATTGTTGTAATGGCACCGTTTTTCTGCTTGTTGAAAATACATGAAGAATGGAAAGAGCATTGGGGTAACTCATGAAGAGAATTTTTTATTTTTATCATAATAAATAGATATTCAATATACTCAGATAACAAAGAATAACTTTACAACTTCATATTCTATTCAAAACATATACTTTGTGGAGAATGGATTCGGGTAAGGTTGAAGACAAAATAGCTATGTTGCACTCATTTTTGGGATGGAAAAATGATGAGGAATAGCGAGACATATCCCTAGGATGATTAGAGTGCACCCCAAATCTTTCAAGAAAGGAAATAAACAAATAACTCTTATTAAAAAATTAGAAATCACTATAAACATTTATAGTTTCTTGTGAGCATAAGTTTATAAACATTTATAGTTGCTTTTGAGCATAAGTTTATGTATTATGCATAGTCCTTAAATTTAAGAATTCTGAAAAAGCTCTAGTAATTAAGAAAAAGGCCAAGTGGTTTTTTTCCGTCATAGTCCAACTGTTCTTCATTTTTTATTTTTTCCGTTTTGTAAGTGTTATTGCCAAAAAGTATGGAATTGCACCAACATCATTGCATTATTGGCTAAATGGTCTCACAAAGATGAAGATGAAAGGGCATGTCATAGTTTTAACTCAACAAGAGGAGGAATAAATCATCGATTGGTGTAAGGAGATTGTTGAAATGGGCCATGCCTTGGAGTTGATAAATCTAAAGACCAACATTGTTCAAATCTATCAATGAAGGTTGAATCCATTCAAAGATGGATTTCCTTGTAAATCATGGTGGACATGATTCGAGAAAAGGCATTTAGAGTTTGTATTACAAACAACCTAGGGCTTAGATAGAGATAAAGCTTTGAATTTAAGCCCTACAATTGTGACAAAGTTCTATGACGATCTATACAAAGAAAACAAATAGCATTCATATGGTACTCAAAATATATGGAATTATGACAAGACCAATTTACAAGCTAGAAGGAATGTAGAATGTGGGTCATTTCTAAGAGAGGGGGGAAGAATGTGCCAAAAGTGCTCCCCAATATCAAAGAAGATAATATTTTTGAGTTGCGTAAGAGAACATTTAGACTACAACATTCTTTAGTCTACTAGTTGTGTAAATGCATACATGACTGAAGAATGTCATAGTCTAATTGTTTTTCGTTTTGGCTTTTTTTTTAGGATATTTTCTGCTTAATTTTGTCGACCATTCGGTGAGAAATTGTTGGATCTGAAGATTTGAATGGTTAATTATGTATAATCTGAGTTACCATCTACATATCAAGTTTGGACACTACATAATCTTGGCTCAAATCTGTCCAACATTCTTTGAGGTTCTCTGTCCAATATCTTTCTCAACCATAACCACTAATATTGGAAGTTAAGTGTAAAACCCTACCCCTGATATGATTTTGATTTTTCAATAATTACTAGGAATTTGTTCTTTGAATTTTCATTATAATTATTAGGAGTTGGTTCTTAGAATGGGACCTCCTCACCTGGGAACCAAGAAATTACTAGCTTAAGTCGTGCTGTTGTCCAGGTTCAAACTGGGGACCTTCAGTTGGAAGCAAGTGTAAAACCGTGCCCCTGATATGGAACCTCCTCACCTAGGAACCAGGCAAAAAAATTACTCCAAAAGGAATGGTGTTGCCCAAGTTCGAACTAGGGACCTTCAGTGTGTAATACTGATGTGATAATTGACTATGCCACAACACTTTCTTTCATTCTACTATTTTGACAAAATATATATTTTCCATTAACGGCACAACGTTGTTATATTTTAATAATTTGACATAATAGAAATTTAATAATGCATTCCAGGAAGGGCACAATTGCAGCCAAGTCGATTGAAATTGTTGCATTTCCAAAACATTATAAAAAAACAGACTGGATCACTTGAATGCCACCTACTAATAAATGTGTTTAATAAATTGATTGTGGGTTCGTCGTTTCTTACAACTGTAAACCATCTGTGATATAACTATTTAATTGATTGAAGTTCGGTGGAACATATTCCATCATGAGTGGAGGATTTAATGGAATTTGTTCATTGCTCATCATATTCCATGGTATGATAGGTAGATGAACAGTATTATCATTGATAGATAGGCACATTTCAAACCATTGTAGGCCCAATGGATCAATCAATGCTTCTACTCAAGTTCCATATTCGCTCATAAATATTGAGAAGCAACTCAATGCAATTGCACTAAATCCAAATCATGAGGAAGCAACTGAATGTCATTGGACTAAATCCAAATCACTCCTATAAATGTATTCCATGATTTTACATATGCAATCCATGTCAATAAATTACCAATCAAATTTTTCAATAGAACAATGTCAATATAATATATCATTCACGCAAGCAACATTTATGGAATTCAACCAATGATACTACTCAGACTATGAAAACTAGTGCAAAGTTTGTCTTCAATTCAAGGAAGAGATATTCGTTCTATTTATTTTCAATTTGTATTGACTATCAAATTTGGCGATGCGATCACTATTTCATAAACAATGTTTTCTTTCCTTTTTTTTCAATGCTTTGTTGTTCTACACTATACCAGTGTCTACATTGAAGATTTGTAATGTTTATTTCAGCGATGGAAAGAGGTATGTTTTCACCCACTGTGATTCCCAATGACAATACTCTACCTTGAATGAGGAGATAAATCAAATAGTGGTAGAAGAGCATAAACATGCAAAAGCTAAAGGTGGTGCTCCTCTATCAATCACTTTGGGTGCAAGTTTAAGAAAGAAGATTAGTTTTATTAGATGCTAGACAAACGATAACATGATGAATGCAATTTGATAATGTTGAATTCAATGGATATTATGTAAGTGTTATTGCAAAAAAGTATGGAACTGCACCAACATCATTGCATTATTGGATAAATGGTCTCACAGAGATGAAGAGGAAAGGGCATGTCATAGTTTTAACTCAACAAGAGGAGGAATAAAGCATTGATTGATGTAAGGAGATTGTTGAAATGGGCCATGCCTTGGAGTCGATACATCTGATACCAACATTATTCAAATCTATCAATGAAGGTTGAATCCATTCAAAGATGGATTTCCTTGTAAATCATGGTGGGCATGATTCGAGAAAAGGCATCTAGAGAACCTAGGGCTTAGATAGAGATAAAGATTTGAATTTAAGCCCTACAATTGTGACGAAGTTATATGATGATCTGTACAAAGCAAACAAATAGCATTCATATGGTACTCAAAATATATGGAATTATGACGAGACCAATTTACAAGCTAGAAGGAATCTAGAATGTGGGTCATTTCTAAGAGAGGGAGCAAGAATGTGCCAAAAGTGCTCCCCAATATCAAAGAGGATAATAATTTTGAGTTGTGTAAGAGAATAGTTAGACTATGACATTATTTAGTCTACTAGTTGTTGTGTAAATGCATAGATGACTAAAGAATGTCATAGTCTAACTGTTCTTCGTTTTGGCTTTTTCCGAGGACATTTTCTGTTTAATTTTGTCAACCATTCAATGAGAAATTGTTGGATCTACAGATTTGAGTGGTTAATTATGTATAATCTGAGTGCCCCAAGGGGTTTTTTAGCACGATGAATCCATCTATACATTCAAAAATGTAATTTAAACAACACAAGATTGTCATTTCGTGCAGATTTATGTCGTCGGATTTCGACGAAAAGGGCCAAAACGTTGAACAATTAGACAAAGTTTATGAATGACGTTATCTAACTGTTCTACGTTTTGGCCCTTTTCATCGAAATTTGATGACATAAATCTGGACGAAATAGTAATTTTATGTTGTTTAAATTGCATTTATGAATGCATAAATGGATTTAGCATGTTGAAAAACCCTTGGGGCACTTCAATTATACAGTCTTGGTCACTCAAATCTGCAGATCCAACAAATTCTCACTAGATTATAGGAAAAAGTAAACAATAAATATGCCCTAAAAAAAACCAAAACATGGAACATTTAAACTACGACATATAAGATTTAATTCTTCCATTTGTGGAACTTTTGTAAATGACACAAATTTTAAGGTTAAACACTTTGACATTTTATAATTCTAAAAATCATATTCTAAAATTAATTAGACTTTTTGTGTCAGTGTTTATTAGAGCAATGTAAAGTTTAATCAATGAAATCTTTGGCAAGACTATATGCAGGTAATGGCCAAGTTTCTATAGCTTTATGTTTTAGTGGAGACAATAGCACATGTAGTGAATCTGTGATGCATGGTATTGTTTTATCCATGGTTTTCTTATGGTAAAGGCCAAGCTCCTATAGCTTTATGTTTTAATGCAGACAATAGCACATGTGATGAATGTGTGATGTGTGGTATTGCTTTTACCATGGTTTTCTTATGGTAAAGACCAAGTTCCTATAGCTTTATGTTTTAATAAATACAATGGCACATGTGGTGAATGTGTGATGCATGATATTGCTTTTGCCACATGTGGTGAATGTGTGATCCATGGTATTTCTTTTTCCATGGTTTTCTTGTGGTAAATGTTTTTTTATTGATAGTAATTGCATATCTTATAACTCACATCAATTCATTTTTTATTTTTTAAATCATAAACAAGGCATAAATTTTCATTGTGGCATTGTTATATGAAGTTTTCACATGTAGCCTATGCAATTTTATTTTGGTGACTAATTTGTAATTTGTTTTATACTTTGTAGATTTAAAATGTTTAAAGTTGTTACACTTTTTAATGATTTCAATAAATTAAAAGGTTCAAAGAATTATAAGCATGGAATTGACTTATTCAAAACATTGTAATTTATAATGAACTATGGAAAGGTATTTCAATCCACAAATCAAAAAATTCTCTAAGGTTGCATAATTAGTGAAGCAGAAGTTGAAAGATGAGAAAGAATTAGCACTTGTGCATAGTGTTGTTTGTTTCAAATAAAAGTATATGATCATATTGAAAATTGTGTAGATGCTTGGACCTGTTTGTTTCTCAACATAAAGCTAAACAAGTTGATCTTCAAATGGAATTATTACAACATAAACTAAACAATGGAGGAAATGTAATGTAGTAAATTTCTAGACTGGAAAATTACCAAGAAAGAGTTGCTAAAATTGAAGATAGTTTGATGGTTGTAATATTGATATCGGAGTTGTCAGATTCATACAAGAACCTTTTAGAGGCATTACAAATAACAGATAAATTGGAGAACAGAACTTTTGATCAACTATGTGAATTCTTTGCAAATCATGAGCAAGCATTTGGAAAGAAGAAACAATTGGAGGAGGAAGTATTATTTGCAAGCACGTGCAATAACACCACTGAAGTCTCAAATAGAAATTTAGTTTTTTTCCCTAGAAAGAGTGATCAACTTTCTTCAAAATCCATGGGACATCACCTTCTTTAAAACATCAAGAGGGACCATCATCTCCTCTACTTTCTTTTCTTCGCCAATGTCTCTTTTTAGTATTCAAATAAATAATCTCTCATAACAGTCAATGTGTCACTTTTATTCAATTATATGTCCCTCCATAAAGAAGATGAAAGAGTTTTTAATATATGCATGGGATCTAGTATATGGGAAATCTTAAGATTCTCCCAATATGAAAGCTCATAAAACACAAATTTCCTTTTCATCCCAATGGGAATTTTCTTGACATATGTGTAGAAAAAATCAGGATCATCAAACATAGGTTCCCCATTTGAATTGAACAATTATGCAATTTCCTTCTCCTTCTTTGCATCATATTACCTAAGATACTCTATCAATGACAACATATCATATTTCCTAGTTCTCTCTAGTTTTCCATTGAAAGTAGATGCTACTCTTCTATGAGAGTGGCCTTCTGGAAGGAAAACCCTCAAGCAATTGTACACTAGATTTTATAAGTGGTTGGACCATCTGGCCTTTATATAAGGTCAAAACAATTTACATCCATGATACCCTTTTGTTACAAGACCTATGAAGTAATTGTATATGAAACATGTTAGCATCAAAGAAGACAATTGCTCCAAATTAAGTATGTTAAATAACATTACGGATATAAACAAATAAATTAGCATGCTTATCAAAACATATTCCTAGTCCTGGATAAACATGCATGGTGTGTGCACATATGTCATACAATATAAAAGATGTCTCTATCAAGATGGGTCTTGATACATCATGTGCCCTTTCCCATAATTGATCTGATTAATCGATCAATGGTTTGAGGTAGACATCTATTCTCTTCACTTGTCTTCTACTAGGGACTATAAGAGCCAGCAGAAGATATTCATTCTTCATGAACAACCTTTTTTATTTATGTAGAAGCAATCATTGCGAAAATTGTGATATGATATGTACTCAGCACCCAACTTTTTCAGATATTTCATTACCTCTTTGTAGCTACTAGGGAGGACATTGTCACTTAGAAGTACCTTATCTTTGAATAACTTGCAATTAGTGGGAAATAGAAATGTACATTGTCAACAAACATGCATGAACTCACTTTTGATTGTTGATTGGGTGACATGATTCATTAAAATATAGGGGACTTAATGGTAAGTTACCTTAGTAGTGTCGAGAAACACATATCCAACATACCATACATTTCTTCAAGTTGTACAAGAACATTGTTGTCCCTAGTTGGGTAGACATTAACCCATATCTAAAGAGAGGACCATTGGAAGTTGATTTTGTTGGATTACTAAGAGGGGGGGTGAATCAGTAATAGAGAAATCTAATCTTTTTTCACCATAAAATGAAAGTGTTATATCAATGTAGCATTATCATCCAATAGTTATAGAGTAAATAAACAATGAACAAATGAGCAATCACACACATGCACAATACACCAGTGTTTTATGTGGAAACCCAAAGCAGGAGAAAACCTCCTCACCTAGGAAATAGGGAAAATGATTACTGCTAAAGGAATTACTAGCTTAAGTCTTGGTGCTATCCAAGTTCAAACTGGGGAAAACCATGCCCTAATATGATTTTTCAATTATAATTATTAGGAGTTGGTTCTTAGCATGGAACCTCCTCACCTAGGAACCAGGAAAAATATTAATTTGAATGGTGCTACCCAAGTTCAAACTAGGGACCTTCAGTGTGTAAGACTGACGTGATAACTGACTACACCACAACACCTTATTTCATTCTACTAATTTGACAAAATAGATATTTTCCATTAATGGCACGACGTTGTTTTATTTTAATAATTTGACAAAATAGAATTTTAATACTGCATTCCAGGAAGGGCACGATTGCAACCAAGTCGATTGAAATTGTTGCATTGCCAAAACATTATAAAAAACCAGACTGGATCACTCGAATGCCACCTACTAATAAATATGTTTAATAAATTGATTGTGGGCTCGTCGTTTCTTACAAATGTAAACCATATGTGATATAACTATTTAATTGATTGAAGTTTGGTGGAACATATTCCATCATGAGTGGAGGATTTAATGAAATTTTTTCATTGCTCATCATATTCCATGGTATGATGGTTGATAGGTAGATGAAGAGTATTATCATTGAGATTTAGGTGTAGGCACATTTCAAACCATTGTAGGCCCAATGGATCAATCAATGCTTCTGCTCAAGTTCCATATTCACATAATGAGGAAGCAACTCAATGTCATTGGAATAAATCCAAATCACTCCTAGAAATTCATTCCATGATTTTACATATGCAATCCATGTCAATGAATCACCAATCAAATTTTTCAATAGACTAGTGTCAATATAATCTATCATTCATGCAAGCAACATTTATGGAATTCAACCAATGATACTACTCAGACTATGGGAACTAGTGCAAAGTTTGTTTTCAATCCAAGGTAGATATATTCATTCTATTTATTTTCAATTTGTATTGACTATCAAATTTGGCAATGCAATCACTATTTCATAAACAATGTTTTCTTTCCTTTTTTTTCAATGCTTTGTTGTTCTACACTATACCATTGTCTACATTGAAGTTTTTTTAATGTTTATTTCAGCAATGGCAAGAGGTGATGCTTTCACCCATATAGAGAGGGAATGAGGCACAGTGATAAGGGATTCCCAATGGAAACACTCTACCTTGAAGGAGGAGCTAAATCAAGTAGTGGTAGAAGAGCAAAATCATGCAAAACCTAAAGGTGGTGCTCCTCCATCAATCACTTTGGGTCCAGGTTTAAGCAAGAAGATTAGTTTTATTAGATGCTAGACAAACGAGAACATGATGAATGCAATTTGACAATGTTGAATTCAATGGATACTATTTAAGTGTTATTGCAAAAAAGTATGGAACTGCACCAACATCATTGCATTATTGGTTAAATGGTCTCATAGAGATGAAGAGGAAAGGGCATGTCATAGTTTTAAATCAACAAGAGGATGAATAAATCATTGATTGATGTAAGGATATTGTTGAAATGCGTCATACCTTGGACTTAATACAACTAAATACCAACATTGTTCAAATCTATCAATGAAGGTTGAATCCATTCAAAGATGGATTTCCTTGTAAATCATGGTGGGCATGATTCGAGAAAAGGAATCTAGAGTTTGTATTACAAACAACCTAGGGCTTAGATAGAGATAAAGATTTGAAATTAAGCCCTACAATTGTGACAAATTTCTATGACGATCTATACAAAGAAAACAAATAACATTCATATGGTACTCAAAATATATGGAATTATGACGAGAACAATTTACAAGCTAGAAGGAATGTAGAATGTGGGTAATTTCTAAGAGAGGGAGCAAGAATGTGCCAAAAGTGCTCCCCAATATCAAAGAGGATAATATTTTTGAGTTGTGTAAGAGAACAATTAGACTACGACATTCTTTAGTCTACTAGTTGTTGTGTAAATGCATAGATGACTAAAGAATGTTATAGTCTAACAGTTCTTTTTTTTGGTTTTTTTCCAAGGATATTTTATGTTTAATTCTATCAACAATTCGGTGAGAAGTTGTTGGACCTAAAGATTTGAGTGTTTAATTATGTATAATATGAGTGCCCCAAGGGGTTTTTTAGCACGTTGAATCCATTTCTACATTCAAAAATGTAATTTAAATAATAGAAGATTGTGATTTCATGCAGATTTATGTCGTTGAATTCCGGCGAAAAGGGCCAAAATGTAGAACAATTAGACAAATTTTATGAATGACGTTATCTAAATGTTCTACATTTTGGCCCTTTTCATCGGAATTTGACGACATAAATCTGGACGAAATCGTAATTTCATGTTGTTTGAATTGCATTTATGAATGCATAAATAGATTCATCATGTTGAAAAACCCTTGGGGCACTTCGATTACACAGTCTTGGCCACTCATATATGCAGATCCAACAAATTCTCGCTAGATTACAAGCAAAAGTAAACAATAAATATGCCCTAAGAAAACCAAAACATAGAACATTTAAACTACGACTTATAAGATTTAATTCTTCCAATTGTGGAACTTTTGTAAGTGACACAAATTTCAAGGTTAAACACTTTGACATTTTATAATTCTGAAAATCATATTCTAAAATTAATTAGACTTTTTGTGTAAAGACCAATGTAAAGTTTAATCAATGAAATCTTTGGCAAGACTATATGCAGGTACTGACCAAGTTCCTATAGCTTTATGTTTTAGTGGAGGCAATAGCACATGTAGTGAATGTGTGATGCATGTTATTGCTTTTTCCATGGTTTTCTTATGGTAAAGGCCAAGTTCCTACAACTCTATGTTTTAATAGAGACAATGGCACATGTGGTGAATGTGTGATGCATGGTATTTCTTTTGCCACATGTGGTGAATGTGTGATGCATAGTATTGCTTTTGCCATGGTTTTAGTATGGTAAATTTATCTTTATTGATAGTAATTGCATATGTTATAATTCAGAACAATTCATTTTTTTATTTTTTAAATCATAAACCAGGCATAAAATTTCATTGTGGCATTGTTATATGAAGTTTTTACATGTAGCCTATGCAATTCTATTTTGGTGACTAATTTGTAATTTATTTTGTACTTTGTAGCTTCAAAATGTTTAAAGTTGTTACACTTTTTAATGGTTTTAATAAATTAAAAGGCTCAAAGAATTATAAGCATGGAATTGACTTATTCAAAACATTGTAATTTATAATGAATTATGGAAAGGTAATGTAATCCAAAATTTACAAAATCCTCTGAGGTTGCATAATTAGTGAAGCGAGAGTTGAAAGATGAGAAAGCATTAGCACTTGTGCATAGTGTTTTTTGTTTCAGATAAAAGTATATGATCATACTAAAAATTGTGTAGATTCTTGGACATGTTCGATTCTCAACATAAAGATAAACAATTTGATCTTCAAATGGAATTATTACAACATAAACTAAACAATGGAGGAAATGTAATGGAGTATATATCTAGATTGGAAAATTTCAAGCAAGAAATTACTAAGAAAGAGTTGCTAAAATTGAAGATATATTGATGGTTGCAATATTGATATCAGGGTTGTCAGATTCATACAAGCACTTTTTAGAGACATTACAAATAACCGATAAATTGGAGAACACAACTTTTGATAAAGTATGTGAATTCCTTGCAAATCATGAGAAAGCATTTCGAAAGAAGAAACAATTGGAGGAGGAAGTATTAGTTGCAAGAAGATGCAAGTTTTTCCTTGTGCCTCGACTTTGAATACATTTGGTGTTTACTTGGCTCTTGGTTGTATGCTTTGTTCTGGAAAATTAATGATACATTCAGGATCTTGGCAGCTTTTCTATGATCTTAAAGAATATACAGGACCTTATTTTCCTTTTAATATAAGTTCTCTGACGCAAATGTAGTATGTGGCTCATTTTAGCACTTTTCCTTGATAGATGAACTTAGAAAAATTCATCTCCAGGAATATTTTGAAATAAAAGGATATATACTATGTGAAGTCCAATGGAACTATCATATCAACAACAAGACATTAAAATTCAAATTCGTCTTAAAATTCAAATTTGTCGTTGTTATACTTACGGCGAAGTTGAGATTACAATAATTTTATTTAAACATCCCAAAATTGATTTTCTTGTGGCTTTTTGATGCTTCTCTTATACAAACACATCCTAGAAACTATAAGCATGACTTGCATTATCTATTCCTTGATTGAAGAGCTTGTTCACTTGTTTAATTCACTTCATAGTTACTATTAACACCATCAATGGGGATTTCTTGCACCAATTCTTGCTTCCGAAAATTGCCATCCCCTTTCTTTTTTCCCCCTGCTTTCCCTTTCTCGTTACTTAGTCATTTTTCAGAAAATGTCTAGGTGTAGGGGTTGGTGAATTCACGTCTTCATATTTCCACTGATACTTTTATATCACGAGTCCAACCGACCTCTTCCTCGTTTCATATTCAACAAACTTTTTGAATCGCAGGTTCCCGAATAGGCAGGTTCAACATTGCGTTTCCATTGTTCTATTGCCTACAAACAGCACCCGGACTTCCCCGATCTACAAATTGGCAACCAAATTCTCGTTTATTTTTTCTCATTTGCTTTCCCTTTCTGGTTACTTAGTCATTTTTTCAAATGTGTCATTTTTTTGAATGTGTCATTTTTTTGAATGTCTTGTGCTTTTATATATAGCGCTTGAATTTCCACAATATACAAATTGACCATCAAAGTCTGTCATTGTCCCCTATTCTGTGTTACACATTTTGCAATCAAAAGTTGGGATACATACAATTTGACCATCGGGCCCTCACATCTCCTGAGTAGAACTTGTGGCCATGTTTTCAAGCCCGTTAATATTCCATGTTCTGAGTATGTCTCATGCTTTTATATCATGAGTCCAACCAACCGCATACCCATTGCATGCTTGGCCACTATTACCATCGTTGGTTCCTAGTCAGGCTTGCTCAACATTGCACTTTGATTATTCTGCTACCTACAAACATCACCAGAAATTTTGTGATATACAAATTAACCACCGAAATCCGTCATTGTGCCCTGATCCATGTTACACATTATGCATTCAAAAGTTCAGAGACATACAATTTGACCATCGACCCCTCACATCTCCCGAGTATAGCTTGTGACCCTATTTTGAAGCTCGCCTGATCACTTTCCATACTTAGCCATTTCTTGGAATCTCTTTCACGGGTTGGTGGGTGGAGGAAATGTGCAATGCTTAATCGCTCTTCACCATCCCCACCACCTTCGCACTTCTTTCTAGATATGCAATTATTAAGATTTAATGCTAATATCTCATCGTGCAGGAACCGTTAAGATTGGAATTAATGTTTGAAAGGGTGGATAATATTTTTCATTAATACGAATTAAACCAATATTTGTGAAGAGTTGTGTTATCCTTTCCAAGTATTCATTTCAAGCATCATGCAATCTCTTTTGTGCATCGTCCGGTTGGCACCTTTACAAAATCTCTAATCCTTAATCGCTCTTCATTGTCACCACCACCTTCACAATTTTTTCTAAATATGCAATTAGTAAGCTTTAATGGTAACATCTCATTACGCATGAATCATGGAGATTTCCATTGATCAACGAAAGGATTGAGGAGATCTTCCATTGATACACATTAAACCAATATTTGTAGAGGGTTATATTATCCCTTCTGAATTTTCATTTCAAACATCATCTATAGCAAAGGGAAATTCCCGTTAACTTATGGAAGCAGTTTGATAGCAATTTTGTCCAGATACAGTAAACACCTTTAGGCATGATGACCAGAGGTTCCAATACTCTAGGGAATATTCTTACTACTCATCTCTCTCTGTCCAGGAGAAAAAAATCAGATGATCCCTTGGTGCCCCGAGAGATATATTTCAAACCAAAGAATTCCAAGGAAACCTTTCCTGCTCAAACAGCCTGTCCACTTGCATTGATGGCTGGAAAAGAGGTTGATGCAATCGATTTCGAGCCAAAAGAATATGATCTAAAGGACGATGACATGGAAATGGATGATGGCAAGGAAGACGGTGTTCCCACTCCTATGCCCAAATTGAAATCAACCATAATGGGGGGCACTTCCCGGCTCGGTGATGGCGGCCCTGATAAAACCAAAAGAAAGGGTTTCAGAAAATAAATCGACGTTGAATGCAATAGTCTCTTTGCATCTCGAGAGTAGGAATTCCAAAGGTCCAAATTATTTTGTTTTGGGCGGAAGTCTTTCACTATAAGGAAATGGTCTCTTGATGCTCCCAGAGATATATTTCAGCCAAAAAATTATTCAATTGCGGGACCACTCTCCTATTCTCTGGATATACAATTAGCATCTTAGGGATGAGGACCATAACTCCCATTATTGCAAGGAATATTCCTACTACTCATATCCTTCCACCCAGAATGGACTAATTTTGGCCTCTGTACTTGCTCGTGCAGCTTCTGTCCCTGAGGTCTTCGACTATGAGGAGGTGGTCTCTTGGTGTGTCTAACTTTCATTTTTGGGCTCTTTCTCTTGCCATGCAACATTTTCCGTCTTATTCCTCATGGGAAGCTTGTGAGAACTATCAATTTTACCATGAGGATGGGTTCTTATGTCCTCCTGCATTTGAAAAATTATGGGTTACTTTCTTGTTGGGGTGCAACGTTGAAGCGATGCCAACATCAAGAACATGATTTTTGTTCACCTGCTTCAAGCAAAGGATTTATTCCACTTTGGAACCACTCTCGTGTTTCTTTGTTGCCTCAGGTCTTTCGCAAGATATTGAGATTGCGACAACGAACATTGACCTTCCGAGGAGAAGAGTGCAAGGATTTCCTTAAAAAAAGGCATGGTAATGAGTTTTGTATGCATGTTGAAGAGAATCTCGATGGCTCTTTCATGTTGCAGATCATGTACCTGTGTTTATGAAAAATATGTTCAATGTTTTGGTGCAAAGAACTCGGTCCAATTTCTATGGATAGATATACATTGTCTAGTATTTTTTTTTAATGGATTTACTATTAAAAACATTTCCTTGGAATCTTCATTGTTGCTTATTTGTTGAATTTAACACCTCTTCTCATTGGCATGGTTGGATAGTCTCGTAGTTCTTGAATATTGTACTGGCTCAAGTAACTTGATCTAATATGGAGCATTTAACAATTATATGAGAATGTATTGTGTCGATCCCATCAGGATTTTATGGAAATAAAAATGAATTTCAGACAATTTCAAACCAACATTCAATTTTATTTGTAATGCAGACAGAGCATACCAATACCAAATCACGATGTGACAGCCAGGGCCCCGCCCTAGAAATTTCGTTTTCATCTCAGCCTTGCTAAGCAAACAATTTCTTATTTTCCTTTCGCTTCCTTCATTCATTTACTCTGAAAGGGAACATTTTATTAGTTTTCCATCCCCTGACCTCTATTTGAGCACTTTTTACTTTATTAATGAAATTACCAAATTTCTTGTTCGCAAATAAAAAAAAAAAACTGATGTATGGTGGTTGTAGTCAAATGGGACTATGAAATCAACTACAATATTAAAATTCAAAATCGTCATTGTTTTTTCTAGACATGCAATTATTAATCTTTAATTCTAACAACCCATCATGCAAGAAGTTTAATAATTAAGTTAATATGTCAAAGTCATGGAAGAATGTATCAAGAACACAATTACTCCCACAAGTTGCAATAAAAACTAATCTTCAATAAAGCATTTGCTCACACCCTTTTTAATGGTACAAGCACAATAGAAAACGAGTAAGTGGATAAAATATTGGACTAGAAAATGATGGTTTTGCAACAATGGGGCTTGTTTGAGACCAATTCTTGCTTACAAAAATTTCCCTCCGCTTTTCTATTTTCCCACTCTTTTATACCCATCTTTTCCCTCTTCTATACTTAACCAAATTCCCCTTTCTTTTTCCCCTGTAGTTTATCTTTATGGTTACTTAGTCGTTTTTTCCAAAAATGTCTTATTGCGCGGGTTGGCAGATTCATGGGTTCACATTTTCATTCATTCTTTTATATCGTGATTTCGACCGAGCGCTTCCCCTTTCCATACCCAGACAATTTTTCGATCACGGGTTCCTGCCCAGACGATCTCTAAATTGCACTTCCATTGTTTTGTGACCTGCAAACAACACTTCGGCTTCTATGATATGAAAATTTACTTCTAGACTCCCACATCATCCCCTCTTTCATGTTACACATTTTTCACTGAAATGTTTTGATACATACAATTTGATCGTTGGGGCCTCACATCTCCTCGGGAACCCTTGTCACCCGATTTTGAAGCCTGTCTGATCACTTTCCACACTTGGCCATTTCTTGGACTCTCTTTCGTGGATTGTCGAGTTGGAAGGTTCAGGAAATTTCCAATTTCTAATCGATGTTTCCTATGCCTGCCACCTTCAGACTTCTTTCCAAGTATATGCAATAAGTATACAACTTCTCCAGAAACATATAGAAAAGATCTTGCCAGGAAATGGAATATCTATTACAGATTTGAATATATTGGCCCTTCTTTTCCCTCTTTTATACTTAACCAAATTCCTACTTGTTTTTCCCCTCTACTTTCTCTTTCTGGTTACTTAGTCGTTTTTCTGAAAAATTATAAATGTCCGGGTTGTCAGACTCACAGGTTCACATTTGCACTCGTTATTTTATATCGTGACTCTGATTGACTGCTTTCCCATTCCATACCTATCCACTTCTCTGACTGTGGACTCCTAGGTAGGCGGGCTCTACATTGAACTTCCATTGTTTCGTGACCTGCAAACAACACCCTCACTTCCGCGATATACAAATTTAGAACCAGACTCTCACATCATACCCTCTTCCGTGTTACACAGTTTTCACTCAAAATTTCTGAGACCTACAATTTGACCGTTGGGTCCTCACGTCTCCTATGGAACTATTGTCACCCCATTTTGAAGTATGTCTATCTGCTTTCCATACTTCGCCATTTCTTCGAATGTCTTTCGCAGATCGTTGGGTTGGCGGGTTCACAAAATATCCAATTCCTAATCAGTGTTTCATGTGCCTACCACCTTCGCACTTCTTTCCAAGTATGCAATAACTGAGGTTTAATGCTGACAGGTCACCATGCCTCGAGGAGACTGTCATAATAATTGTCCCTACACAACTTGTCAAGAAACATGCAGAAAATATCCTACTAGGTAATGGATATCTATTACAAATATCAATATATTAGTGAAAATGAACTACACCGACCATTCCCTATTCCATACTTACCAAATTTGTCGCTTGCGGTTCCCGGACAGGCGGGTTCAAGATTTCCCTTGCATTGTTCCACGACCTGCAAACACCAACCAGAATTATGCGATATAGATGCAGAAAATCTCTTTCCAGGTAATGGGATATCTATTACAAATTTCGATATATTAGCAAAAACGAGTCCAACTGACCATTTCCATATTCCACACTTAGCCACTTTTTCGATTGTGGGTTCGCAAAAAGGTGGTCTCAAGATTTCCCTTCCATTGTTCCAGGACCTGCAAACAGCACCCGGAATTCCGAAAATATACAAACCAGTCATTGGACTACCCCATCATGCACTCTTCCCTTTTACTGCTTTTCCAGTCAAAATTTCTGAGACATGCAACTTGACCGTCAGACCCTCACCTCACCTGAGAATCCCTTGTAGCCCTATTTTGAATCCTATCCGACTGTTTTTCATACTTAGACATTGCATATATTATAAAGACATACAATTTGGTCGTCAGGCACTCACCTCTCCTCTGTATCCCTTGCAACCTTACTCTCAAACCCATCTGACCACTTTTTATACTTATGTATATATAAAAGAGTCTTATTTATAATAAAAAATATTGTTTATAAGAACATAATTATATATTTATATATATCTATATATATATAAGGTCTTAGTTCTAAGTATGTAATTAGAAAGCTTTAATGTTAAACCAATATTTGAGGAGATCTCCTATTAATACACATTAAACCAAGATTTCTCGAGGGTTATATTATCCCTTCCAAGTGTTAATTTAAAACACCATGGGATGTCGTCCGCGCGTCATCGAGTTGGCCTGTTCACGAAATTTTCAATCCTTCATTACAAAAATGAGTCTAACCGACCATTTCCCTATTCCATACTTAGCCACTTTCCCGTAATTCCAAAAATATACAAACCGGTCTTTGAACTGCCCCATCATGTCCTCTTCTATTTTACGTGTTTTGCAGTAAAATATTCCAAGACATACAATTTGATCGTCAGACACTCACCTCTTTTGAGTATCCCCTGTAACCCTATTTTGAAGGTCATCTGACCACTTTTCATACTTGGTCATTCCTTACTTGCTCTTCCCCATCTCCGTCACCTTCTCACTTGTTTATAATAAAAAATTGTTTATAAAAACATATACATACATATATATAAGGAATTATTTTTAAATATGCAATTAGTAAGCTTTAATTCTAACATCTCATCATGCAGGAACCGTATATATTGTCATTGATGAGAGAAAGGATCGAGGAGATATCCCATTAATACACATTAAACCAAGATTTGCAGAGGGTTATATTATCCCTTCCGAGTGTTAATTTCAAACATCATGGAATGTCATTCGCACGTCGTCGGGTTGGCGTGTTCACGAAACCTCCAATCCTTAATTTATCTTTGTCGTTGTTAGGGACCTAACCCCTCATGTAGGTAGAATAATATATTCTGATGTAATAAAGGTAAATATTAATAAGGCCTAGCAATAAGGAAGAATAAGTCAAATGTAAGAAGACCTAATAGAATCTTCTGCTTCTAGAAGGATCTTTCTCTAGATGGTTCTTTTGATAGACATATTTAGTATAAATAGGAGACGAGGGTATGAGATCTGTTGTCTTGTATATTATTGTAATAGAGCTCTACTCTGTTGGAGGTTTCCCCCTCGAAGAGGCAAGTGAACATTGCTCTCAATAATTGAAGTGCTCTTTCTGGTGTTATTCTGATATCATTTTGGTGTTATTATGGTGTTGTTCTAGTTATATTGTTGTTTATCTTCCATTTCTAGCATTGTACTTATTTTATGCATACTTTTTATATATGGAATATTACAAGTGGTATCAAAGCACTTTCCTCGGCAGAAAATTGTGGGTTAAATTTTTTTCAAGGTAGAGACGTATTCCAGCGTCTTTGAGCTACAAATATCTATCGTTACGCGCATAAATCCGTGATCGGGGATTCATACACGCAGGAAATACAAGTGGTACTTAAGCGTACATCTGTTGGCCACCCCTGTAACCCATGTTGGTACCCCTTCGAGTGGTAGTGCATCAGATAGAACGTGTATACAGATCGGCCTAGATTTCCTGAAGCCCTCTTTAGATAAACCTATAGGTCGCTTGACTGCTATAGTGCCACCAAGAACAGCACTCGAGAAGATACTCTCTAGTACCTGGGTAGTAGGGTAGTACGGCTAAGGGAATAGTATAGCCTCCTTAGTTGGTGCCTTGAGATATTGGGCCAAGTACTACTGTTGGACCCCGCATGTATATTAGAGAGCTATAACATAGGGCAAACCCTTGTCTGTATAACCCTTGAATACCTAACCCTTGGGGATGGAAACAAAAAAATAAAACAAACAAGATCTATTGTTGTGCAACTGTGTTCAAGTTGCCAACTCACTACACATTTCTTCCTAGTTAAGAATTTGGGCATTTCATTACTACAATATTCTTCAGAGTGGAGTATAACTCTGCAGGTGTAAAAAAAAAAAAAAAAAAACTGGAATTTCTTGCACCATTATTTGAGACCTATTCTATTGGATTTATCTCTTTTCCCTTATCACTTTCATACCTATTATTTTTCAGCAAAATGTTTGACCCCACTTGCCCCTTTTCGGTTCCCTCATCATCATGGCCCATACTCGTAGCCAAGACTTGGAAGCTCGCTTCAATACCTTGCCATCTAATTTCACAGATACACAACAAGAAGTGAGACAACTGAGTGCCAATATTTCCACCATCAATAAAAACATGCACTCCTCCATCTTCACCTCAATCGCAGAACTCAAAGAAGACCTCAAACAAGACATGACTACCCATCTTGAATATGTCGTTACGATGATCTACACCAAGATACATATCCCTACAGATCCCCTTTTATCTAGCCCACCTTTGCATATCGAAGATGAAAATTCCTCTCATTCCCAAAATTTTCAGCCCCATCACTTTCAGTGTGACCTACGCCTTTCGCGGGTGGATATGACCAAATTTTATGGCTCAGATCCCACTGGTTGGGTAACTCAAATGGAACATTTTTTATCTTTGTACAGCTTTACAGATGACTTGGTCAAACTCCGGTATGGTGTTCTCTATCTAGATCACATTGGCAATGGTGGCAATGGAGAAAAAATTTCCATCAAGGGTATGTTGCTTGGACACACTTTGTGGGAGATCTTTATGAACTCTTTGACAATGACACCAACCATTTAGGCCATTTGACAAAGTTGAATCAATCTAGCACAGTGGAAGATTTATAGTTGCTTTTGAGCGACTAACTTTTTGTACAGAGGGCATGCTTGATGCTAATTTCAGAGAATGTTTTATCAGTGGCCTCAAGGATGATATTTGTTCCCATGTCCTCATGGATCAACCTCAGAGTTGGGTGGAGGATACTAAATGATCTAAGGAAGCATAAGGTTGTCTCTTCTCAAAACCGTAAACCCTCCTTTATTCCTCGCACTAAAGCAGTAAATCCCACTCCTCCTTCTACTCCACTAAAGATCCAAAAATTGACTAGGGCCGAAATGGTTGAACGCTAACTCAAAGGCCTTTGTTATAATTGTGATGAAAAATATTTTTCGGCACACAAGTGTAAGGAAGAAAAACTTTTTATGGCCATCTCGGGGGATTTTTTGGAAGAGGATGTTGAAGCTCCCCTTGTGTCTGAGTCACCTGAACCCACCGACATTACCCCTCCCTCAAACCCTCCCAAAGTAGAACTGATCATTTCCCTAAATGCTCTCATGGACTTCTCTACTCCACAAACCCTCAAACTAACTGGCTACATCAAGCATAGGAACATTATTGTTGATAGTGGAAGCACCCATAATTTTATTCATCATCACATTTCCCAAGAAACTAATTGCTATATTCGTGCATTCAATAATTTCCAAATCATGATTGCTAATGGTGGGTCCATGAAATGTGGAGGGCGTTGTGAAAATGTGTCTCCTAATTGTTGACTACCACTTGAAATCTCATATGTTTTCTATCGACATGGGCGGTTGTGACATTGTGTTGGGTGCAGACTGGATAAGGACTTTGGGTCCCATTCTCATGGATTTTAATTAATTACCCATGTAATTCAACCAGGAGGGCCAAAAATATAAGTTCCAAGGCATCATCTTCGGTTTCCCTGAGATCATTAGTTCCCATCGCATGGGAAATCTGCTCAAAAAAGTTCATTCAAGCATTATTTCCCAACTCCATGCCATACAAGCAACTGAGACAGTACCCTCTGTGTTGCAGGACCTCCAATCCATCCTCTCTAAACATCAAGTGGTTTTTTCCACTCCCTAGGGATGCCCTCCTTCTTGTGGCATTCATGATCATTCCATTCCCCTTGTCCCAGGAAGCATTCCTCCCAATATCTATTCGTCACCCCTTTTCCAAAAAAACATAAATTGAGAAAATGGTTGAAGAACTGCTTAACGTAGGTGTTGTCTGCCCTAGTATGAGCCGCTACTCTTCTCTTGTGGTCATGGTCATGAAGAAAGAATGTTCTTGGTGCATGTGTCCTGATTTCCGCTCCCTCAACAAACTCACCATTAAAGAAAAATCCCTCATTCATGTCATTGATGACCTCTTGGATGAATTGAGTGGCACCCAGTTCTTTACTAAAATTATCTCCGTTCTGGATATCACCAAATCTGTATGAAAGAGGCAGACATTCCTAAGACTGTATGTAGAACTCATGAGGGCCACTATGAGTTTTTGGTCATGCCCTTAGGTTTGTGTAATTCTCCCTCCACTTTCCAAAGCCTCATGAATCACGTCTTCCATCCTTTTCTCCACCATTTTGTCTTCTTTTTTTTTTATGATATCCTCATCTATAAAAACACCTGCACATACCATATTGCTCATGTGGATCGAGTTCTCCATCTACTCTCTCAGCACCAAATTTTCTTGAAAGAATCTAAAAGTGTTTTTGGTGCCTCAGAAGTGGAATACTTGGGTCATCTTCTTGGCAAGCATGGCTTCTGTGTGGATCCTAAAAAGATTTAATTTATGCAAGACTGGCCTCACCCAAAGACTCTCAAAATATTGCATGGATTTCTGGGCTTAACAGGTTATTATCGCAAGTTTGTTAAGAATTATGGAAATATTGTGGCCCCTCTCACTGCACTCCTTAAAAATAATTCTTTCACCTGGACTCCAGCAGCTTCTCAGGCTTTTCAAACCTTGAAGATGGCCATGTGCACCACTCCAGTCCTGGTACTTCCTGATTTCATAAAGACCTTTGTCCTGGAATTTGATACTTTGGGAAAAGGAATTGGCGTTGTCCTAATGCAAGAGGGTTGGCCTTTGGCCTTTACCAACAAACAACTTTCTGAACGAAATTTGGGAAAATCAATCTATGAAAAGGAAATTTTGGCCATTATGCATGTTGTTGATCTATGGCACCCTTATCTATTGGGGAAACGCTTCCAAACTAAGACAGATTAACAAAGCCTCAAGTATTTTCTGGAACAACGCATTTCCTCCCTAGAGAAACAAAAATGGGTGACTAAGCTCTTTGGATATGATTATGAGATCATTTATAAGAAATAAAAAGACAATGTGGTTGCAGATGCACTTTCCCGAAAATATGAGGATGAAGGGTCCCTTTTTTCTCTTTCCTTCATTGTACCAGATTGGCCCCAATCTGTTTGCCAAGAATGGCTACATGATCCCAAAATTTCACATATGATACAACAATTGCAGTCCAATTCTCCAGTTTCCCCAGGGTACTCCTGGCTCCATGATGAGCTTCGATACAAAGGTTGTTTGTATTTAAGTAAACAGTCAAAACTTAAATCCATGGTACTTTCTTAGCTTCATGCTACACCCATAGTTGGGCACTCAGGGTTTACCAAAACCTATGACTGGGTCAAATGTTCTTTCTTCTTGGATGGTATGAAACATGATGTTCATAATTTTGTGGTTGAATGTGATGTGTGTCAACACAAGGGTGAAACAGTCAAATATCCTGGCACACTACAACCACTTCCGATTCCACCTGTTATTTGGCGGGATATCTCTATGGATTTTATTGTAGTCTTACCTAAATAGGGAAATAAATTAGTCATCATGGTGGTCGTTGATCGCCTTTCCAAGTTTGTTCATTTATATGCTCTTCAGCACCCATTTATAGCATCCACTGTGGCTCAAATTTTCATGGATCGGGTCGTCAAGCTTCATGACAGGCCGCATTCTATTGTTTTTTATCATGACCCAACATTCACCAATAATTTTTGGGCAAGAACTGTTCAAGCTACAAGGCACCCAATTTCATCTCAACACATCTTATCATCCCCAAACTGATGGTCAAACTGAAGTTGTCAATAAGTGTTTGGAAACATATTTGAGGTGTTTTGCATCCTAAAAGAAAAATCAGTGGGCTCAATGGTTATCACTAGTTGAATGGTGGTACAACACTTCATACCATACAATACCCACATGACTCCTTTTGAAGTAGTATATGGACAAAATCCACCTTCAGTTCTCTCATATTTACCAGGTGTATCGAAAGTCCAGGCAGTTGACCAAACACTTACAGTTCGAGATGTTATTTTTCGTACCCTCAAAGAGAATTTGGTCATGGCCCAGAATCGCATGAAGCAACAAACATATCAAGGTCGCTTTGAACGTCAATTTGTAGAATGGGATCAAGTGTTTCTTCGACTGCAACCTTACAAGAAAAATTCCCTCAAGTCCGACCATTGTTAGAAAGTGGCACCCAAGTTTTATGGTCCTTATACCATTCTCAAGCGTGTGGCATTGGTGGCCAATCAATTAGATTTTCCCAATCATTCTAAGCTACATCATGTTTTTCATGTTTCCTGCTTAAAGAAGTTGATTGGAACTAAGTGCCAAACTCAAACCAACCTTCCCAAGTTGGATGAAGAAAGCTCCATTTGGCTACAGCCAGAAGCAAGCGTGAGCATCGCCTACATCAACGCATCATCAAGGAAGTGTTAGTCCAGTGGAAAGATACAACTCCAGTAGATGCCACTTGGGAACCAGCTACCATTCTCCAACAATTTCCACATGTCAAGCCTTGAGGACAAGGTTGTTTTTAAGGGGGAGGACATGTTAGGGACCTAACCCCTCACATAGGTAGAATAAAATATTCTGATGTAATAAAGGTAAATATTAATAAGGCCTAGCAATAAGGAAGAATAATTTGAATGTAAGAAGACCTAATAGAAGCTTCCTCTAATAGAAGGATCTTCCTCTAGATGGTTCTTTTGATAGACATATTTAGTATAAATAGGAGTCGAGGGTATGAGATTTGTTGTCTTGGATATTATTGTAATAGATCTCTGATCTGTGGGAGGTTTCCCCCTTGAAGAGGCAAGTGAACATTGCTCTCAGTAATCGAAGTGCTATTTCTGGTGTTATTCTGATATCATTTTGGTGTTATTGTGGTGTTGTTCTGGTTATATTGTTGTTTATCTACCATTTCTAGCATTTTATTTATGTTCTGCATACTTTTTATATCTAAAATATTACAGTCATACCCACCACCTTTGCACTTCTAAGTATGCAATGAGTATTTTTTACTACTAACAGCTCATCATGCAACACCCATAGAAATTTTCA
Source organism: Picea engelmannii (assembly GCA_009831015.1). Taxonomy (NCBI): domain Eukaryota; kingdom Viridiplantae; phylum Streptophyta; class Pinopsida; order Pinales; family Pinaceae; genus Picea; species Picea engelmannii. The sequence continues at coordinate 49,601 of ML819073.1, read as the reverse complement.
TTAATAAGTGAAAGGCTCAAGGAAATTTCCCATTCACACGCATTAAACCAACATTTGTGGAGGATTATATTATCCCCTCCAACTATTGATTTCAAGCATCGTCTGGAGAAAATAGATGTTCTCATAAACTTATGGCACTAGCTCGACAATAGTTCTGTGGAGATATAGTGAACATCTTCAGGCACGAGGATCGAAACTTCCAGTGGTCCAGGGAATATTCTTACTACTTATACCCTTCCCCCCGGAATGAAATAATTTGGACCTATGGGATTACTCGTGTAGGTTGTGTCCCTATAACATATCTGGCCATCAAGCCACTTGTCGGGCAATGCTACTACATGAAAAAATCCTCATACTTATGTAGTATGCACTTAAATGAAGTTAAATGGATTAACATAGTAAACATATAATTACTACTAAACACATGCATATACTTATCTTTGAAACTGTAGTAACTCCACCAACCACATCTAGACCTTCCACGAACCTCCCAGCTTTAGACCACGCTTCTCATCATGCTCAACAGTGGGTCACCCCCGAGATGGGACTAAGCTCCACCCAAGGTAAGGGAAACCTAGACTAGGTTGAAGTTACAGGAAAAATGCACAAAGCAACTAGAAATATTCTCTCTTGGAGCCTTCTTACACCCACTACTCACAAATTGTCATTCTCCACATGCCTATTCCACCCAGGATTATACACCTTCACAAGCACAGTCCATCGGTACTTCACCTCCCTCTCTGGGTCTCGGCAACAGGCTAGATTAGGAACTCTCGGAGCTCTGTAGTTGGTGCTAGACTCTCTTTGGGAGAAAATGACTTCCCAGTAAACTATCTCACCTGGAGATAGTTGCTCATAGGCCTGACAACCTGCTTCTTCTACCATAGGCCTGAAAACCCAGTTCTTCAACCAATTTCAACCCAATTCCCACAAGTTCAAGTTGACAGAAACAACAACATCTTTTGCTAACTCACAGGTGACATCAGCAATAGGAAAAATTGGGTGTGGATGCTCAGAAGGCAGCAACAACCACAGTTCATCACTCATCCATCCAAGGATGACAGTCGCAACAGTAGATGTGAATAGGTCCAAAAATGGCAATGGCCAGACACTAGACATAGCACGCTTAGGATATTTCTACGGTGTTGGGTTCCACAAAAGACACAGAACAATTCACTCGTTCTGATTCTAAAAATTGTGTGAGAGTAAAACAATAGAGGTTCCAAAGCAGAGGAAAATGGTTTTTCAGACATCCCACGACAGAATGGAGGACCCACCCCCATCTCAGCTCAATTCCTTGGTTAAATTTCATGTGCTTGGGCTGACACATGTCGCCCATGAGGCTGCATGCACTCCATCAGCATGTGTTCCCTCTTGCACACATTCCCCTTTCCAGGAACTTAGGATAAAGACATACCTTTCTCATAACTTTTGGAATAATAATAAATTATTATTAATAAGGACTTAAGCCCCTAAGCTTATCTCCTAGGATCAACACTTAGCCTCTCTTCCTAACCTTTCAGCCCCTTTTCCCTTACCCACCTTGTGGAAGCTTAGTCCCCCATCACTCTTTCTTCATGGTCGGTCTGCACGCAACGATGTTTATATTTTATTAATTATTTGCATAATTACATGTACAAAAACAGGCTCATGGCCTTAACACTTAGGCTCCCGGCCTAATAAACACATAATCCTACCAACTTATCAATACTCGGCTCACTAGCCTACATTACATTCTTTATAATTCATAATCATGATTACAACAGGGCTCGTCCTTGGGGATATTACAATCCCATCCCCTTATTTTTCCACTATCCTCAGTGCAAATTTTACACAGCATCAACAAGATTTTTCAAAATATTCAAATAGATGTGGGTATTCTGCCCACATAGCATCTTCATTCTCCCATGTCACATCCTCAGGACTGTACCAGGTCCAATGGACAATTACAAGCCCTAGGGATTGATTCCAAAGTTTTTTTCTTTTTTGTTCCAATATGCGCATAGGATTCACTTGCAGGACACTTTCTTGTTCCACTTGAATCACAGCATATATGCAATTGTCCCAATACTTTCTAGGATTTCAAATGGCCCGCAAAATCTGGCTGCCAACTTGGCGCAGTTTCACAGCTTCGGGGAACTTCTATTGGCTTTTACTTTAAGGAAAACATGATCACCCACTTTAAATTCTCTGTGGGTTTTGTTCTTATCAGCATAAATCTTCTGCCGGTCTTGGGCATCTTTCAAATTCTTCTTAATTTTTAGCATTTGATCTTCCATTTCCTTGAGAAAATATGGCCCAACTACTGCCCTATCAGTTGGATTATCCCAGCTTACTGGAGTATTTCACTTTCTGCCATAAAGTGCTTCAAATGGGCTCATCTTCAACAATGCTTGATACCCATTGTTGTAGGTGAATTCTACCAAATGTAGGTAGTCTTCCCATTTCGATGGTTTTTCCATCACATACATCCTTAGTATGTCTTCTATTACTCGATTCACCCTCTCTGTCTGCCCATTAGACTCGGGATGATAGGTTGTACTAAAGTTTAGATTTGTTCCAAACCCCTTGAATAACCCTTTCTAGAAATTTGAGTTAACTTTCGGGTCTCTGTCAGACACAATTGTCTTAGGGATTCCATGAAATTGTGTTACTTCCCTCAGAAAGACGTTGGAAACATCCTCTACCTTGTGAGTAGTATTTAATGGAATCAAATGGGAAACTTCTGTAAGCTTGTCCACCACCACCATGATTGAATCATGCCGTTGGCATGTTCTAGGCAATCCTGTGATGAAATCCATTGTCACTACTTCCCACTTCCACTTAAGAATGGGTAAGGGTTATAACATCCCTGCTAGGTGTATGTTCTCATCTTTAACCATCTGGCACTCCATACATCTGGAGATGTATTCAACAATATCCTTCTTCATACCTGGCTAGAAATAATGGCTCTTGACTGCTGCCACAGTTTTTTGATATCCAGGGTGCCCTGCATAAGGCACATTATGTATTTCATGCAAAATCGTAGGTTTCAAGTCCTGGAAATTAGGTACATAAATTTTATTTTTGTACATAAGTATTCCATTTGTTTCCAATTTATAATTTTCCACTTTCTGTGGCGTCTTGCCTTGTTGTAGATTTGCTACCACCTCTATGTAATGCAAATTTGCATTTGCAGCTTCCAAAATTATTCCCTTTATATCATTTTGGTACATGCTAATGGTTGTAGCATGTAACTCATGTACTCTCCTTCTGAGTGCATCAGCCACTTTATTCTCCTTCCCTTTGATATGCTTGATATCAAAATCATACTCACAGAGAAACTCCAACCACCTACTCTACCTAGTGTTCAAGGTTGGTTGATCAAACAAATACTTTATACCATTATGGTCTATTCTCAGTTAGAACCTTCTTCCCATGAGGTAATGCCTCCACTTATTTAGAGAATGTACTATGGCTGCCAACTCCAAATCATGAGTGGAATAGTTCCTTTCATGATCTTTCAAATTTATGGATTCATAAAAAATTGCGAATCCATTTTGACTGAGGACTCCTCCCATTCCTTCTTTGCATGCATTAATGCATACCACAAAATATTTTTTTGGATCTACAATCCTTAATATTGGAGCATTGGCTAACAGTTTCTTCAATTGTTGAAATCTTTTTTCACAATCCTCTGTCCACTGAAACTTCTTCTCCTTCCTTTGCAATAAAGTGATAGGGTGAGATATCCTCGAGACCCCTGCGATAAACCTTCTGTAATAACTAGCTAAACCCATGAAGGTTCTAACTTCTGTCACATTCTTTGGCGCTGACCATCCTCTAATTGCTTCAATATTCTCGGGATCTACAATTATCCCATCCTTCGAAATAATATGCCCCAAGTAATGGATTTGTTTTTGATAAAATAAGCACTTGCTCAGCTTGGCATACAATTGGTTCTCTCTTATCACCTGCAAAACCATCCTCAGATGTTATTCATGCTCTTCCTCCAACTTGGAATACACCAGGATGTCATCCAAGAATACTATGACAAACTTGTCTAGATAGTCCCTGAATACACCATTCATTAAACACATAAAAAAAACGGGGTAATCCTGGTACCTCCTGGAATACATCTTCAAACTCCTTTAGTACCACATGATCTCCAATATTTGAGACCTCATCCTTAGATTCTTCCTCCACATGGGATGCAAATAATTGACAGCCTTTTCTGTAGCACTTATTCAGCTACAATGTTGAGATTTATTTGATAGCAACAGCTCTGGGAATTCCTTGGACTATTCTATGATTCTCTTCCTCATCTAGGCAAGTGAATTCCTTATTACGACAGTCCAATAGGGCATGGTGTTGGTCCAAACAGTCCATCCCAATTAGACAGTCATAAGAACCTAAAGGAAAAACATTCAATTCAGCCTTTTTACTCAGTCCATTCATGTCCACAAGACAAGACTTAACCAACTCAGTGACTTTTCTCTTAGTTCTTGTAGACATATGCACTAACCAAGATTGTTCATGTTTGCTTCTTGACAAATGCAAACTTTCCACCACTCTAGGATCTATATAACTATGGCTAGCCTCTGAATCAATTAAAATAGTAAGTGGTTGGTTGTTAATCATACCTTCCACTTCAATCATGTGCGACTGATATTCAGCTTGCTTGTTGTCCAGGGCTGCGTAGATCCTTGGCATTCTACTGACCATGTCCTCCACTGTTTCATCTTGCTGAACATTATGGATAGCTCTCACTTTTCCTTTTTTATGGGGACAATCTATGTACTTGTGGTTCTCTTTACAGCCCCAACACTAAATGGGCATCTATCTAGGCCTTTGTTCCCCCACTTCAGCCATTCTCATCTCTCTAAATGATGGCTTTCCTTGAGGAATATTTCTGAAAAAGGGAGGTTTGTTTCCCTTCTACCTCTGTTCTTTCTTGAACTTCCTCTGGTCGTCCCAAGCCTTCCCAAAGGTAGGCTTTTCTCTTTGTTGTTCATATAAGCATTTCACTCTTCTTATCATTTCTTCCATAGTCTTAGGGTCATCATATTGGATCTTGTACCCAATGGAAGGTGGCATTCCACTCAAATACCTTTGAATCTTGACATTTTCCTCTTTGATGAACGAAACATACTTCAAAAATTCCAAAAATCTAAGTTCATACTCATCAATGGTCATGCTGCCTAGCTTGAGTTCAAAGAACTCTTTCATATTTCTGTCATAATATCTCTTAGTCAAATACTTCTTCTCGAAATACCTCTTGAATTCCTTCCAAGTGATATAGTTCTCTCTAATGTGTTGCACCTGCACAAGTTGATCGCATTACATGGATGCTTTTCCTTTCAGTTGATACATCGCAATTCTTCCTTCCGCATGTGAGGAATAATTTTGTAGTTGGAAGTGTTTCCTCATATCGATCAACCATGTTTCGGTGTCTTCCTCCTTCTGATGTTATCCATCAAATGTAGGAGGCTTAATCGTGTTCATCTCTCCCTTCAATTCATCCACTCCATATCTCATGTGATTTTTGGTAGGAGATGGGCTTGAACTACTATGTTTCATTCTCTTAGAGCGACCTTGGGAGTGATAATGGTGTCTACCCACACTCCTTGACCTTATTCCCTCTGAAGTATGGTCACTCCCTATTCTGCTCGAGTCACTCTCCTTCTCCAACTTCTTCTCTATTCTCTCCAAACTCTTTAAAAATATTTATGTTAAATTCACCTTGTTTTTCCTGAGTTTTTCTGAGCTTTTTGCTATCTCCTCGGTGAGTTTGGGCATCTTTCTGCAATTTTTAAATGATTTTCATCATGTTTCCTTCCTTATCTATCTCTTATGCACGCCCATTAGAGTTCGACCCTTCAATCCCAAATGAACATCCATTCCTTTTGCTTCATCCTCGGAACTGGAAGCAGTCTGTGCCCTTTCCATTTCTTTTTCACTCAGTGGAAATTCTATTTGGTTATGGCACTCACTAAAATTATGAAAACATAATGTGCAGACAACCGGAATTTGTCAAGTCATTATTCCTTAACAAATCCCACAGCATTCATCAACAACTTGATTCAAGAAAACGTTTAGCTTTCATGAATTTTTTCGAGCTCTGCTTGGCTCTATAGTGCACTCAGGCCTTAGCCCTTTTCTCTCATTTTCCAAACCCACTCGACCATGGTTTGTGACCAAGCGCTAGATCTCAAGGTCCTCTAATTAGAACTTCGGGGTTTCGGGTTTCGGGTTTCAGGATTTCAATCGCATAAGTTCTCGCACTCGCTTTCCTCTCCAACTCCCGACTTTTGAACTTCCAACCTTTCTAGCCAACGGGCCCACAACACAGTTATCACCAACCAGGGTGGTGACACATGTTTCTCTTAAGAATGTCCATGTCACCCTAGGTGACGCCCTCTGACCCCACTGCATCTATGTTTTCCTTCGGGGGTCACTAGCACGTGGCACACATCCCATGGGTCCACACCCATCCAAGTGACGTCAGCCCAACTCACTACTTCGGCTCTTCGAGATTTTGTGATTTCGGGCTTCGATAGTTTGTGCGTCATCACATCCCATTTCTCCCAACAACTGAACTCCTGAAATTACGATCTACTCTTCTACTTGATCCAATGGTCATGATTTCCCCACGATCTGACGAATCAGATCTCATCTAGATTTCGTGTGTCGCAAGGTTGAAATAATTTCCATCTCCATCCTCTCGATCCCCAAAATGCTGAAATTCTTCCTGGAAAATTAACAGTCCAGATCTCTCCTAGATCAATGGTTGTGATCCAATTGCGAATTCGCGTTTCACGAATTCTCATGAAGTTTCCCTTTGACCTTTAAAAGTCACGAGTCAATGAAAGGTTGATCGCTCTCCACGCGTCCCTCCCTATGGATGTTTAGGATTGTTGTGGATTTTTCACTTGCAAATATCTAACATGTTTGGATCTCTGCTACGTGTCCTTCGATGGATGGTCTTGATGATGTCGGGGCTTCGCGTATCACGATTTTGACACTCATGTGAAACTCCAAAGGGTTTTAAACCTTTTGCACGTTCCCTGGATCCAATGAATGTTGTTCCACATGCTCAGATATGATGGCCCAGATATGATCTCTTATGCGCACTCTCCTAAGTGTTTGGACGTGGATTCAATGGTCGAGATCTTCTCCTTTACAACTGATCTACGGCTGTGGTTTTATTTCACTACTACTCATCCTGAGCTTCGTACACGGTCAAGTAGCCCTTTAACACTCAGAAACATTCTAAGTTTCAAAATTAGTCCTCTAGACACAATTTCCTCTTGAGACCTTGGGTCCAAAGACCACTTATCTGGCCCATCCAAGCTCAACATTGAAAACTTGGGCTCTAATACCATATTGTAATGTCCTCGGCCATCAAACCACTTCTCGGACAACACTACTACACGTAAACATTCTCATACTTATGTAGTATGCACTTAAATGAAGTTAAATGGATTAACAAAGTAAACATATAATTATTGTTAACATACAGAATTAATGGAATCAACAGTAATATCATTGCAACGGAATACATGATAATATTGAAAGCATCACAGACATGCATTTTAATTGAATTTAAACACATGCATATACTTATATTTGAAATTGTAGTAACTCCACAAACCACATGCATACCTTCCACGAACCTCCCAACATTAGACCACACTGCTCATCACGCTCAACAGTGGGTCACCCCCGAGTTGGGACTAAGCTCCACCCAAGGTAAGGGAATCCTAGACTAGGCTGAGGTTACAGGAAAAATGCACAGAGCAACCAAAAGGATTCTCTCCAGGAGCCTTCTTACGCCCACTACTCATGGAGTCTCATTCCCCACATGAATGTTCCACCCAGGAGTATACACCTTCACAAGCATAGTCCATCAGTGCTTCGCCTCCCTCTTTGGGTCTCGGCAACAGGTTGGATCAGGAACTCTCAGAGCTCTGTAGCTAGTGTTGGACTCTCTCTGGGAGAAAACCACTTCCCAGCAGACTCTCTCACCTGGAGAGATTTTCTCACAAGCCTGACAACCTGCCTCTTCTACCATGGGCCTGACAACTCGATTCTTCGACCAATTTCAACCCAATTCCCACAAGTTCAGGTTGATGGCAACAACAACAACTTTGGCTAACTCATAGGTGATAGTAGCAATAGGAAAAATTAAGTGTGGATGTCCAGAAGACGACAATAGCCATAGTTCATCACTCATTCATGTAAGGATGACAGTTGCAACAGTATATGGGCATAGGTCCAAAAAATGGAAATGGACAGACTCTAGACACAACACACTCAGGCAATTTCCCCAGTGTCAAGTTCCACAGAAGACATAGAACAGTTCACCCGTTTTGGTTCTCATAATTGTGTGAGGGTAAAATAATAGAGGTTCCAAAGCAGAGGAAAATGGTTTTCAAATAGCCCATGACAGAATGGAGGACCCACCCCCATCTCAGCTCAATTCCTTGGTTAAATTGCATGTGCCTGGGCCGACACATGTCGTGCATGAGGCTTCTTGCGCTCCATCATCATGTGTTCCCTCTTGCACACGTTCCTCTTTCCAGGAACTTAGGATAAAGACATACCTTTCTCATAACTTTTTGAATAATAATAAATTATTATTCCTAAGGAATTAAGCCCATAATCTTAGCCCCTAGGCTCAGCACTTAGCCTCTCTTCCCAACCTTTCAGCCCCTTTTCCCTTACCCACCTTGTGGAATCTTAGTCCCCCATCACTCTTTCTTCTTGTTCAGTATGGACGCAACAATGTTTATATTTTATTAATGATCTGCATAATTACATATACAAAAACAATCTCTTGGACTTAACACTTAGGCTCCCAGCCTAATAAATGCATAAGCCTACCAGCTTATCAATACTCAGCTCACCAGCCTACATTACATGCTTTACAATTCATAATTATGATTACAACAGGGCTCGTGCTTGGGGATATTACAATCCCTAAAAAATTTCATTGTAAGGAGTTGGCCTCTTGGTGTGCCAATAAATATATTTTAGGCCAAAGAATTATTCCACTACGGGACCACTCTTTTGTTTCTTTTTCACCTCAAGTCTTCTGCTAGATGTTAATATTGTCAGAGCCAACATTGACGTTCAGAGGAGAATACTCCAAGCAGTTCCTAAGAAAGCATAATAACGAGTTGGACTTCTTGATCGAGTTCCTGGAAGACTCGATGGAATTTCTTGAAGATATCACAAACTCACAGGTTAGTTCATTTAGAAATCCATTCCGAAAAATTGTCCGGTTGTTTACAAGAATAACGTGATAGGAATCCACAAAAACTATTTCCCACATGGTTCTTTATATTTTGTATTTCACAGTCAAGGAACAAGCCATTTTTTATTGGGGGAAGCTAATTTCACATGAAATATGTTCCCAATTATCAAGCTTCAAAAAGGAGAAGAAATTTTATATGTCATCCTACTTGGTTTTTGCGATAACACATTGCTGTCAATTTCCAAAATTGTCTCTGTCCAAGAAGGTAAACTGAGAATTCAACCCAGAAATCTTCTGGTATCAGGCCTTGTGGAAGCACAAGGCCTCCCACTATTTTTATGAGGTTTTTAATGACTTTGTCTTTGTTTTCAAAGTTTTATTGTTAGGAGACGATGCTCCCCGCATATCTGAACAGGCAACCAAGTTTTTGGATAGGAAAATGGCACTTGAACAAATGGATAATTATAGTGTGATAAGGATTTTTGGATCCAAGGAAAAACATGCTCTCCTTCCATGTCACATTACAGAAAAAATGTTTGTTACAGAAATAGCAAGGCAATACAACTATTGGTTGCATCTATTCCATGAGAAGAGAAAAAAAAAGTTCATTCCTCTGCCTTGGAAAGTCAGGGACTTCGTGTTTAGGAATGTCAATAAAATTGACGAATTCACAGTCCATTTCAACAACTTGAACCTAAGATATGTTGAAATCCTAAGAGGGTTCGACCCTAATAAAAAATATTTAGAACATTTACTTACACTTGGCCTCGACAATTATTTTTTCCAGAAACACCTGAGAAAAAACAGAGACATTGGCAACAATGCTCCTGCTTCTCATGTTGACGACCTAGACACACTGGAAATCACCACTAAATTGTACAAGCAATAGGGAAAAGGCCCCGGTGAGAAGAGTGTTCAATCAGTGGATAGCACTCCCAAAAGTATGACATCCTGGAGCATCTCTCCAATGGCCCACCATAGCAAGAAAGAAACCCATAATTCTTCAAACGGAGGAGGAGATAACCCTCCTCACCCTAAACTTGATAGTTCTCACAGGCTTCCTTTGGAGAAGAAGAGAAACAAAAATTGTAGGGCAGGTGGAAGAGCCAGAAATTGAGAGTGAGAACATGGAACTTGAGACTGATCTAGATAGCATATTCTACCACCTTGATCATCCCAGAGACACGATCCATCATAGTCATCCAATGGACATAGTTGATACAGAAATTTTTTACAAAGATGAATCCTTTGTGTTCCAAAGCGATTTTTTTAACAGCAAGTCTAAAATATTAATTATTTAAAAGAGAGATGTTAAAAATAAGAAAGGAAAATATTGTTCATAGGTTAACCTTGTGAACATGTGGCCGCCCCAAATCTCTCGAATTCACAAAGCAACCGAATATGCTCTTGATGATTCCATTGGAGGCATTGAGGATGAGAATGCCAGACTGAAGGACCAAGTCAAGGAATTGGAGCAAGCTTTGACTCCTATGCCATTGCTTACCAATTCTTTAGCAATAGCCATGCCTGCCACCCCTGCAACCAAGTTAAAAGGATCCTCTAGCCTCCTCACATCAAGTAGAGGATATGTGAAGAATAATATCAAGAAAATAATGGAACTGATTACTAAAGCGTGGGAAACAACACAAAGTATGGCTTCCCTTGGAACGAGGGCACATACTTTGCTCAAACATTTACAGGCGAATTTTAAAAATGAAGAACATTTATATTTAGACATTGTCCTTCCTTTTGGCACCCATGTCAACAACATGAAAGAAACGAGAAGAAGACAACAATATCTCCCCTCCAAAAACGGGATCACTCAATTAAATGTATGCTGGAAAGAGAAAGTGAAGAACCTGCATCTCATTGTCCAATCATGTGAACATGCCATATCAAAGAAAGAAAAATTATTCACAAAACTGACCAAAATAGACTTAGTTGGCAAGACCGACGAGGTCCAAGACCCCAAGTTAATCATCAAATCCTTGCCCTTAAGTAAGCAAGCCTTCAATAAAAAAGTTGATATTTTTAAGGTGTTGTCTTTAGAAAATTTTTACAGCATCTTTGAATATGGTGAATATGACGTGGACAACAGGTTAGTCGACTATTCGATATAGAATGAAGAAATATATCATGCTTTGCATAATATTTCTATCCATCTAAGGTAATTAGAAAATGAAATTTTCAACAGAAAAATCTGGAATGAGATCAACGTCGACCCCTTCAGAAGATACATTGAAGAATGGGTCGAAAGGGAATTGAAGCAGGTCGTCAACGAAAGGAAATAGGAAGTTGGCATGATTCCAGTAGTCATCGACGACAACAATAAAAAGGAATCAGAAAGCAAATAACAAAAGGGGTGATATGTACCATCACTGCAAGTCTATACTGATCACATCCTGCTTTGTTGACCAATCCAGTTATTGCACCTTTTTAAATAGAAATGTCTAGCCAAAGACTGATACCTTCCATTTTATTCTTTTCAAGTATTACACTCTACCGTCACCCACTTCTTCTTTCCACGGTCATATTTCTCATACATATTTCTCTTGTGGTTTGTGGGAACCCTAATCCCAGTCTATATGAAAAACACATTTAAATTTCTAGGAATATGTAACAGACAATATTAGTTTTTGATATATTTCAAATAAAAATATTTTTTATCTCCTTTTATATTTATGTGCTCATAAATTTTTATCTTCAACTATGTTGAATGTCAATAAATTGTGTTTATTTATTTTGAATTATCCTTTTCTCATGCATATCTTTTTCTCCTGCTATGCATATAAAAAAATTTGTCCTGGCACATATAGAGACATACATGCCAGATGGTCTATGGAAATTGTACTTAACTCTAACCAATTGAAAGTATACATTGAAGAGATCAAACATGCAAGGTAGGAATGAAAACTTCAAACAAAGCAAGTCACACTACTGGAAAGAACGGAAATTTTGAACATAGAAAAATGGATTATATAGTTTCAAAAAATAAATGGGACTCTAGAGACCACGTGTCATTTACTGCATGGATATTATTAGCACTAGAGGTCACCTCTAGATTGCAGCATAGGTAAGCCCAATACTCATCAGAGTTAGGTGGATGTTGGTTTTATATGGATGGAGGTCAATGGACAAAACTAAGAATCTGAATGATGTTCAACACAAAACTGGACAACAAATGTACAGGGAAGTGAGGGCCACATTAACTTCAATCAGGAAATTTGAGTTAAAGTGAGAGCAGAGGGACGACTTAGTGAGAGAGGTGAACGATATTGTTATGGGAATCCGTCCTTCCAGCAGCTCAGAGATGAAAAACTCAAACTCGAGAGAAATATAGAGCTCAAATTTCAGGTACCGAAATGTGTTACAAGAAACACAGTCACAACAACAGAATGATCAAACCTCCATCATCATGCCATTGCGAAAACTCAACTGGATCTTCCATGCCCGAGCCCTTCAGTGTGAGAGGGAAACGACAACACATGGAAATGAATGAAACCGATCACGATACCGCCATGATCAAACCTACATCATAACAGCATAACAATCCTCAGTTGGATCCTCCATACCTGAGTGTTTCAAACAATTTTTACAAAAAAAATGGAAAGAAACAGGAAACTAAATTCTATTAACATGAAAGTCTCAAATCGATTACATAACGAGAGACCAGCTCTGGCATCACAAGAATTACAATATTGGGAGCTATGCTCAACCTAGGACCTATAATAAAACTCAAAACTACATACATATACTCAAAATTTTCCTAGCAGAGGCATGCTCGAGCTTCTCGTCCAATGCCATATGTTTGTGTCTTCTCAGTCAGACTGCACATGCAGTCTCCTCTGTGCATGACTTTCCCTATTAGATGCAAGCTATGCTCCGCCAGTCCTTTTTGGATTTCCATTTATGCGGTGAGATGAGGTTTCAACCACCTCCCTCAATTCCATTAACATCTTTCATCGGGACCAGGACTGGGCATGGGTCAACTCTGCACCTAGAAAACGTGGCAGCCTCACCCTACTCTTTTTCCATCTGGATCTTTGCTGGATGAAATTTTTGAAAACTTAGATCAGCGCATGCCTTAACACAATGTTCCAAACCATCAAATAAGACCCCCAACTTAGGCTAAATGCAATTTGTGGGTTTTTAAGCCCCTTTTCTCGCATTTTCACCAAGGTGCCACTTCCTCAGGGAAAAAAAAACCCTTACAATAATATGTGTTAACATTAGGCTCCATGGGAGATAGAGTCCTCCCTGCGAGGCTGTAATATCTTTAGTAGTTCCAGTCGCCTTCTACATTGGGCTATGGATTCGATCTCAAAACATCATGCTGAGGAAATACAGGTTGACAAGCACACTATTATAAAAATGAAAGCAAAATACATGGCCTCTAGAAGGAGCTTATTTATGTACATTCCTAGACTAATTGATTTTACACAGTGCTAGGTAAAAGAAAAATTCCACCATAGCCATTCAAGTAGCTTCCTAACTAGAATCTATTTTATTCTTTCAGTGATCAGCAACAGACGATGCAATTGTGAAAGCAGAATGATTACATCCTTCATCTTTCCTTCCAATGTTGAAGTCAATATAAAGTTGGGCAACTTCAAAACATGAAGGAAATGCAGCTCCATGTACTCCTTTACTGGTTCATAGGACAGGTGACAAAATCCACTAAGTTGGTGACAGAAAACATTCTCTGTCTTGCCTCAGTTCATGCCAAGATGAATGTCTCTAGAAAATGCAAGTGGGTGAAAGGCTAATGTAGTCTAACTAATCCTAGGTGGTGGTTGCTCACTGACAGGCTCTAAGCAAGCTATAAATTGCACCTTTAGTTGCTCCTCTTCTTCTTCATGTCTCTCCCAAGGGTTGGATTCATAATCGTCATAAACAGGAATCGTGAGAAATATCTACTCTTCAATCTGTTGCTCGGTGTCTTCTGCAAGTCCAGGATGGTTGATTTCCTCATAATATTTTTATTTAGTGAATAGAGGATAAGACTCCGATGTATAATCTTGGAAATCTTGCATATCCAGCTCAGAACCTGATTCATATCTGTCATACAAGGGTTGGTTTCTCCCCAATATATCAAAATGTGATGTAGGGATATGTTGCTCTTCATCTAAATAATCATCAAAGTTGGGTGAGTGAAGAACTCCCACATCTTGCAAAACAGGGGTGATCTCATGATCCTTCATTTCAATCCCAGGTGAAAACACATAGTGGAAAATCTCTTGAAGGAAAAGAGAAGAATCCTCTTCCACAACAATCTCCTCTTTTAATTCTGATACAACAGGTTCATCAGGGGAAGAATATAATGGTGCTTTATCTATGAAATCACCAACACCATCATCATCAGTAGGGATGTCAAGGACATCTGCTTCAAGGAATGGAAAATCCTCTGCACTTCCTTCAAAAGAGAAGCAAGCACGATCTGCCTTCATTTTTTCTATTCTTGCAGAAAGTGATCCCACCAGCTCCATCAACTCAACCAAAGCAACTTCTTCCTAATCGCAGCCTTCATCCTCACATATTTCATTGGAAACAGCCACACCTTGAACACAGTCTCTACATTCCTCACAACAGTTATGAGAGATTAACTTAGAGGAATAATACCTTTGACAATGCTTATTAAAGCCGCATGAAATTGTTCCATGGAGGAGATGCTAGTAGGGGGAAAGGATCGATACCACTCATGGGCATCCATGTCCAATGAGAACATGAACATATTCATTAATACATTCTCCTGATGTATCTCCCACTTATGCATGAGTTCATGAAACTCATGGAGATGATGAGTCGGGTTGTCCTCTTTACGTTCTCTAAATATGGGAAAATCATCACCCCATTCATCAATGGTAGGAACAACATTTGGAAAACCAGGAACAACAGAGAAATCAAAAGGAACAAACCTTTGAGCCAAGATTTTGTTCATTTCAAACCAGTCGAGTCGCTAGTTGATCCTTTAACCATGGAGTCACCAGGTGAATGATATGCAGAATGAGTGTGTCTAGTCTTTGTTCACCATCAAAGACCATAACTGATTGTTGTGTTCTCCCAGGGGCCTACAAGTGTAGCCAAAGGCATCCACACTGAAACAGTGGAGTCGCTAGGTGCAAGTGAAATCTTCAATGGTTCTAATGTTTGATGCACCTTCAGAATCAGAAGCTTGTTGTCATTCTCCTAGGGAAGATATCTTCACTTTTTTCCCCAACAACGACATAGGAAATGTTAGCACCGAAGGTCACCTCTGGATTGTGGCAGATGATCCGAAATTGGATCCAGAAGCTTGACAGGGCTTGAAAAATGCTCAAAAATGAAAGTGCTTAGAATGCAACGAAACCTATGCCATTGCGTCCATATCATCTTCCTGATTCCGACGGTATATTTACTTTGCCAAACGGGCTCTGTATGGAGAAGATATCGCGTTCTGTCCGAAAAGTCAAATAGGCAAAAAAAATTGTTGATTGTGCAGTCTATACAGTCCATATGGATGCTGACATGGCATGTCCGTACGCTGATGTGGTAGGTACATACAGGTGATGTGGCAGCCTCGAGTGATGACATGTGGTAGGCAGATTTGGACATTTGGGCATACAGTTGGACCTATCCCGAGGTGACACGTGTCACCACTGTAAGGGTGACACATGGCATGGGTGACGTCATCAGCTGACGTGGCAAGTCAACTGGGCAATACGACAATTGACGTGGAAAGTTGACTGGGCAGTACAATGATTGATGTGGCAAGTTGATGAGGCAGTACGGCTCTAGCACATGGACCGATCGACGGTTGACAAGTGTCATGTTTTGGTTGGTTGTAGAGGTGCCACGTGGCCCAGTCAAGGGCTGCCACATGGCACCCCTTTATTGGTTAATCGATTGTATGTAAAATTATATGGGATTCCATGGGGTTTGACCCTCGGACCTCCCCTACACATAATGCCTTTGCAACGACTATCCGACCAACAGACCACTAGTTGTGACTTAACATGTATACGAGTTAAAATTTATTTAAATTTAAATTATGTTACCATTGGCGGGGGGTCGGGCCAGGGCTAAGTCATTTGCTGTATAATATGACCATTCCATATACCTTATAGCCCGACAGTTGTGTGCGCGGTTAAGTTTGTTAAGCCATGGGACCGGTGCCAACCACCAACGGGCGCGGTTATGACCGTTTGCCAAACGACCGGGAGTTAGCGTCGAATGGGAGGGGGCCAGCACACAGCCCTTTGGGCTGGCGCTCGGCCACATGGTCCCATATGACCTTGTCAAGGGGGCGCGCGCCGTACGAAGGGGGCTTATGCCCAATAACTATTATAAAGTGGGTTTTGTATTAAAGTTTGGATTGTTAATTAACCCATTTTTAGTCAATTTTCTCCATTTTTGGGAGATATTGGGCATTTTTAGAGCCTAATTTTTTGGAGGAAGTTGGAGATGGGTAACCAACTTCCCGGCTATATAACCAAGGCCTGTTTGAGGCTAGGGGACAGCATTGAGAGGAATTCAGAGCAGAATAATGCTGAGGAGAAACCAAGCCAAAGCCATTTTGATGCAGAGAAGCTTTTGAGGAGGAGACATTGTCGGATCATTTCTGAGAGCTCCGGACGTCCGTTTTATGTGTCGTTTTCTTTGCTCGGTTCTTGAGATCTGGAAGAATATGACCAGATTAGTCTTGTAGCCATTTGGCATTGCAGCGATGTAATTTTGAGCATTTGAACAGAAATAAAGAAGCCTCCCCCACAAAGAAAAGGCCCAGAGACGTAGGTAAAGTTGTGTCGAACTTCGTTATCAATCTGCGTGTTATGGTTTGTTGTCTTTTATTTCATTTCAGATCTGCACATATGTATATGGCTGTTATAATTCCTCTTCTTTCCTCATTCTTCACTAAGTTTTCTCAAATGGTTAATTAACGCATGCAAAATTAAAACTTAACCATAAGTCATTAAAAGATCCTACGGATCAAGTGGTACCACAGCTAGTTGACATTTGGATTTGAGTTGCATGTTAACCAGGGAAAAGCTACAGCGTGGTGAAGGTGAGCTTGTTGTAGAGAATCCATTAATTGGATTGAGAAAAAGAGCTTCTCACAGCGAGAAGATGGCATCGGAAGAAGGGATTTCTCAAGATGAGAAAGAGTTCCGGAAAAAATTCCTTGCCATGTCAGAGATGGTGAAAATCTTGTACGAAGATTAGTTGGAACGGAAGCGACCAGTTTTGGGTGATTTTTCAAAGGGAAAAAGTGAAGAGGAAGAGGACCATCCTTATATTCCTCCTTCACCTCCATCAACACCTCCTTCTCCTTCTTCTTCAAGTTCAAGTTCTAAATCTAGTGGAAAGAAAAATGTTCATAAGAATAAACATGAAATTCCATTGTTAAAACTTGATCTGAAATTTGATTTTCCCATATATGATGGTGAAGTAAATGCAGAAAAACTCGATAACTGGATCAGGCAGATGGAGGTATACTACAGTGTGCAACAGATCGAGGATGAGGCCACACGAATCAAGTTGGAATCTTTGAGACTTGCAGGTACAGCTCTTATCTGGTGGCAGAGCAAGCTGCAAAAGGGAACACAAAATGTGGGTAATGTATTTCCATCATGGAAGGATTTCATTTCTGCACTTAGGAAACAATTATATCCTTTGGGTTATAAAGAAAAAGAAATAATTGAATGGCAATCTTTAAAACTAAGAAA
>ML819073.1:0-28216 GCA_009831015.1 Picea engelmannii | reverse complement strand
TTTCCTCATTCTTCACTAAGTTTTCTCAAATGGTTAATTAATGCATGCAAAATTAAAACTCAACCATAAGTCATTAAAAGATCCTACGGATCAACAGAGGTAAGACCAATACTCATCAGAGTTAGGTGGATATTGGTTTTATATGTATGGAGGTCAATGGACAAAACTCAGAATCTAAATGATGTTCAACACAAAACTGGACAAGAAATGTACAAGGAAGTGAGGGCGACATTAACTTCAGTCAGGAAATTTGAGTTAAAGTGAGAGAAGAGGGAAGACTTAGTGAGAGAGGTGAATGAGACTGCTATGAGAATCCGACCTTCCAGCAGCTCGAATATGAAAAACTCAAACTCGAGAGAAATATAGAGCTCAGGTTTCAGACACCGAAATATGTTGCAAGAAAAACAGTCACAACAACAAAATGATCAAACCTCCATCATCCTACCACTACGATAGCTCAACTGGATCCTCCATGCTCTAGCCATCCTATGTGAGAGGGAAAACACAACACATGGAAATGAATGAAACCGATCACGATACCGCCATGATCAAACCTACATCATAATAGCATAACAATCCTTGGTTGGATCCTCCATACTCGAGTGTTTCAAATAATTTTTACAAACAAAATGAAAAGAAACAGGAAACTGACTTCTATTTACATGAAAGTCTCAAATCAATTACATAACAAGAGAATAGCTCTGGCATCACAAGAATTAAAAAATTGGGATCTCTGCTCAACCTAGGACCTCTAATAAAACTAAAAACTACATACATATACTCAAAAATTGCCCAGTAGAGGCATGCTCGAGCTTCTCGTCCAATGCCATACGTCTGTGTCTTCTCAGTTAGACTGCGCATGTAGTCTCCTCTGCGCATGTCTTCCCCTGTAAGACACAATCTCTTCTCTGCCAATCCTTTTTGGCTTTCCATTTATGCGGTGAGACGAGGTTTCAACCACCTCCCTCACTTCCATTAATTGCTTTCATCGGGACCAGGACCGAGCATAGGTCAACTCTGCACATAGAAAATGTGGAGGCCTCACCCTACTCTTTTTCCATCTGGATCTTTGTTCGATGAAAATTTTAAAAACTTATATTAGCGTGCACCTTAACACAATGCACCAAACCATCAAATCAGACCCTCGACTTAGGCTAAATGCCATTTGTGGGTTTTTAAGCCCCTTTTCTCGCATTTTGACCAAGGTGCCACTTCCTTAGAGAAAACAACCCCCCTTACAATAATATGTGTTAACAGATACCACATGTGCTTCATGTTGCTTGCCACATCTTTGTTGCAATTTCCATCTACCTCCGCTACGTTTTCCCCATCCCTATGCATTTATTCTCAATTCAACCCAGCAAGGACTATGTTGCCATGCAACACTTGTTTTGTGAAGGATTTAAAAGTTGGTCTGGTTGAATTGGAGCCCGCTAAAGATAGTGATTCTACTAGAAATATCATATTTTTATACAAAATTAACAATTTTCTCGCAAATGTTGCAAGAAATTGAAAAAAATTGACGAAGTCAATTTAAGTTACAATAAGGATTAATTTATATTAGGATGTATTTATGTCCAATTAGCAATTTTCTCGCAAATGTTGCAATAAATTGAAAAAAAATGGCGAAGTCAAATTAGGTTACAATAAGGCTTAATTTATATTAGGATGTATTTATGTCCAATTAGTATAGGAAATTTACTAATTTATTCCCTCAATCTCAATTCTATCTTCAATTTAAGGCATTGTATTTGAATACTACTATCTAAATGGGCATCTATATTTTTATACTAACAAATTATTTGGGACAGTGGCATATCTATGTATCATCAACTAATATATCAATATAAACAAGTCTAATGCACAATGGCAATCATTGCATCAAGAGACTATTATAGCAAAAGTATGTGCATGAAAAAATAAAGCACCTTCAATTAAACTTGTGAGACACATTTCAATCCAATGAAAACTCAATGTAATGCACCTTGAGAGCAAACTCACAATGCACAAACCAATTCCTATTGCTCATTCAGGCTACCAATCAACCAAATTGGCATTGAACCTATTTTTTTATTAGTGCCTCATGCAAGAGTGGGGGTGGTGAAAACAATATAGAGGCCATGATAAATAATACAAGATTTTTTTTAAGGACTAACACAAATTAAACAAAAAAATGAATAAACAACAATTAATTGTTATACAATGTCAAGATAAAATCAATGGATGTTGTTAATTGAGTTTTGCTTGGATGGTTGGGAGGAATGAGTGATATCCTCCCCGCTCAAGTTCAATTCCCGCAAGTGACATGTTAAACTCTTAACGGATATATTATTGTAATGGCACAGATTTTATGCTTGTTGAAAATACATGAAAAATGGAAAGAACATTGGGATAACTGGTGAAGAGAAGTTTTTATTTTTATCATAATAAATAGATATTCAATATACTCATATAATAAAGAATAACTTCACAACTTCATATTCCATTCAAAACATATACTTTGTGGAGAATGGATTCGGGTAAGGTTGAAGTAAAAATAGCTATGTTGCACTCGTTTTTAGGATGCAGAAATGATGAGGAATAGCGAGACATATCCCTAGGATGACTATAGAGTGCACCCTAAATCCTTCAAGGGGAAGGAAATAAACAAATAATTGTTATTAAAAGTTTAGAATTCACCATAAATATTTATAGTTGTTTAATAGCTATGTTGCACTTGTTTTTGGGATGGAGAAATGATGAGGAATAGCAAGAATTATTCCTAGGATGACTATAGAGTGCATCCCAAATCCTTTAAGGGGAAGGAAATAAACAAATAATTCTTATTAAAAATTTATAATTCACCATAAACATTTATAGTTGTTTGTGAGCATAAGTTTATGTATTATACATAGTCCTTAAAACTTATGAATTATGAAAAAGTCCGAGTGATTAAGAAAAAGGCCAAGTGGCATTTTTTTATTGGCCCTTGCACATGAGCAAGAAGCAGTTTATCTTTAGGAAACTTAAGTGTAACTATTTTCAATTTGTAATCAAGGTCATGAAGGGTGTATGAGACAAACAACCATCTCTATAGCAGCTTTTCTTCCTCATATTTCTTTTTAACTATGATTATGTTAAAAGGCATTTTCTTCTCAATAGATTCTACATCTTTTTACAATTATGTTGAAAACAACTACAAAATACTGGGATATATACATGCATTTTGTAAGAAGACTAGATTCAAATTTCGGATTAAAAAGGTGATTAATTAGGAATTTATTCAAAGATTTAGTACCCAAGTTGCTACTATGTGTTTATTTTCAGAATGCTTGAGATTGAGATAGTGGAAGAACTGAAAATGAATAACCCATGTGATTATATTCACAATTTTTTTTTTTTAAGAAATCTATCAATTTGTTCGAGGGTAATTCTCATTTCCATATATGCACAATTGGGATTTCTTACATATTTCATAATATCATGCATTGTTATGTATCTGAGTTTCTTTTGGATTTGGGATGGGTATTATCAGCTAATATTACAGTTTTCCAGGTAGTGTTTTTATATTATAGGTCTTATGATAGTATCATCTTATGTTAAGGTTTTAAATTCCTCTACTCTCATATTTGTCACAAAATAATGTTGCAATTAATTTAAACACCAAGTTAAATTCAATTTGTATTTAAGTTTACAGCATTGTAAAATCTCTAGAAACACCCAAATCCCACACTAGTTGACTCATAATGGATACCACCAATCTTACGGGACTTAACTCAAGAATTGATCACAGAATGCCTAACCTAAAGATAAAATCTACTATACTTCCACTTAAAGCTGATAAAATCAAGTCCTATAAAAATTAAAATCAATATCAATAGAAGTGTTTACCACACAGACCAAAGCATTGCCCAACAAAAAGTAAGCTTATGATATCAACAACAATTATTTTACAATCCTGACCCAATGCCAACTTGTGTCAAAGCAGTGCAATGTAATCCTAACCCAATGCCAACTTGTGTCAAAGCCATGTGGACTTTTCTCATCCATTTATTAACCATCCCTTTATTTTGATTTTGGGCATTTTCTTATTCTTCATCTTTGAACAATGAATTATGTTGTCAATATTCAACATTTCAAAATTTTCTACACAGTGTAAATTCATAATCCATAAAACACAAGCAACAAAGAAACGTCCAACATGATAATGTGATTTTGAATGATATTGAGTATTTTTCAATGTAATTTATATAATTTATAGTCAATACATAATTACAAAACAGAATTTTCTTCCTTGCATAATTCATGAACATACCATATTACAAGGCTAGTATGCATTGTGTCTAATACTAAATTATTGAGTTTCTAGAGCATTTTTCAAGGTAATTTATAGTCAATACATAATTACACCACTGAATTTTCTTCCTTACATAAAGCAAGAACATATTATTTATGGCAAACCAGTCTATTGTATCTTTAATGTTAAAATTTGATAAAGATGTATTTTATAATTTATTTTTTTTAACTCATAGTTGCATTGTTGAAAGTGAAGAAGTGATATTGCATTATCTTTAATGTTAAAAATTGATAAAGATGTATTTTATAAAAAATAAAAATAAAAAAAATTGTTAAGAAGTGATATTGCATTATCTTTAATGTTAAAATTTGATAAAGATGTATTTTATAATTTATTTTTTTTAACTCATAGTTGGATTGTTGAAAGTGAAGAAGTGATATTGCATTATCAAAGTTTTAAGTTTCTCCAATGGCAAGTCTATGTTTATGTTTGTCAATATAAGCACACACTAAAAACACACTGAGAACCTTGATATCTTCATTGGACTAGAAACCTTCACTAGCAACCCCTTCCCTGTATATTTCTAAATTGAATCATGTTAATTACACTTTCTCCAAAGTAAAAATAAAACACGCTAAGCACATTGTAATAAAAAATAACTGATTTTAAAGACAGAAAGCTTTATGTTACCATCTACATATCAAGTTATGTTACCATCTACATCTGCACAAAATCATTGTTTTTTGTTGTTTAAAATCCATTTTTGAATGTAGAAATAGATTCAACATACTGAAAAGCGTCTAGGGCACTTAGATTATAGAGAAATAATCAATCAAAATTTTTGGTCGGATTTCGGACAAAAATCCTGGATAAATATAACCAAAAAAAAATCATTTTGTAGAACATTTAGACTACGGCTATGATAAATATGTTGAATAAATTGATTCATTCATGGATCATTTATTACAGTTGTAAACCATCTCGGATATAACTATTTAATTGATTGAAGTTCAACGGTGTTGGAAAATGTGAGCTCACATAAGATATAAATTACAACACAAATTAATTGCAAGAAGAAATAACAGGAAAAACAAGATAACATAAAACATTTAATAAGGTAGATACAGTAAAACCTATGAGGGAAATATTTCCAAATGCCTATTAGGGTTAGGCCATAAGTTGACGAGATTGTTCTTTTAATCCAGATAATATTTGAAATGAGCGCTTGAGAGATATAACATAATCTTCTGTAAATCGTGCTTTAATGTGGTTTAATAAGAAATATCCTAGATCCCTTCACTTATTAATGACGATATTTACAGAACCTGCATGGTGATTTATTAGCATTAAACCATACTAAATGCATATTGTGAAAAGAGAGAAGGTGGCAGGGGCGGATGAGAGCAATTAGGATTTGGGATTTTTGTGAACCCGCCAACCCGAGAACCCACAATCCCGTCGTTGTGAAAGGTTGAAAATTTCCTAAGTGTTGTAACGCGGTTAGTCAGACTCAATATAGGAGAGATGATATACTTAGGAGCTCGGGGAGTCCGATGGTCAAAATGTAGGTCGCGGATCTTTTGGGTGAAAAATGTATATCACGGAACATGGAATATGAAAGCTTGAACCTGCCAACCCAGGAACCCACGACTGCAGAAATGGTTAAGTGTAGGATGATACGACGATTAGTCAGACTCATGATATGGGAATAGGAAGTGAGAACCCGTGAGGCCGCCAACCTGTGAACCCGTCGTTTTTGAAAAAATGACTAAGTATAGTAACTAGAAAGGGAGAATAAAAGGGAGAAAAGAAAAGAGGAATTTGGGTAAGTATAGAAGAGGGAAAATAAATGGACAAAATAAGTTGGGAAAATAGAAAAGGGGAGGGAAATTTTAGAAGCGGGAATTGATCTCAACACACCAATACAATTTTTATCTTCAAGTAAATCTACAAGTTCCCAAGTATTATTCCTTTCTATGGCATCAAGTTCCTCATTCATGGTTTCTACCCAAACTTCTTTCTTAACAACATCATCAAAATTTACAAGATCATATGAAATTAATGAAAATTTTGAAACTTGATCTACTCCATCATTTTTCTCATATAATTCTTTTAAACTTCTAGTCTTCTGACCTACAATTTTTTTTCTTAATGAATCTAAAGTAGTATTTGATTCATCACTTACCTCTGATCCTGTTTGTTGTCCACCATGACCTAATGGTTCACCACGCTCATATGTTCTGAGCGTTCTTAGTTGTGATGGGCTCACTCCTGGTAATTCTCTTATAGGAGTTCTTGTTGCAGATGTATGTGACTGTGGAGTCAATTGTCCACCCTATACAACCTGCTCATCTCCATCATCATCTTCATGGGATATTTCGGCTCCCCCTGAAATAATTTTATCAATGCTACCATCCCAAGCTTCTTCTTCTTTGAACTCAACATCTATGTTGATAACATACTTCTTGGAGACGGGATTATAGAGTCTATATGCCTTAGACTCCTCATTGTATCCAACAAAGACACATTTCTCACTTTTGTCATCCAACTTTCTCCTCATCTTTTCAGGTACATGTGCATAAGCTACACACCTGAAAATCCTCAAATGGGATACATTGTTATTCTTACCATTCCAACCTTCCTGGGGAACTTGGTTCTTTACACTCTTAGTTGGACTCATGTTCAGAATATATACTGAACAAATAACTGCATCGCCCCAATATTCATTTGGAAGATGCTTCTCCTTCAACATACTTCAAGCCATATTCATAATGGTTTGATTCTTTCTTTCAGCTATTCCATTTTGTTGTAGAGTATAACGAGTAGTAAATTTTCTCTTGATTCCATGATACTAACAAAACTCCATGAAATTATTTATCATATACTCACCTCCTATGTCTGATCTCAATACTTTAATATATTTTTCACTCTCCTTTTAAACCATAACTTTAAACCTCTTAAATATGTCAAAAGCTTCAGACTTCTGCTTCAACAAATAAATCCAAGTTTTTCGACTGAAATCATCAATAAAATTCATAAAATATACATGAACAGTCAATGAAGATATTTGCATCGGTCCACATAAGTCTGTGTGACCAAGTTCTAATGGAGATTTAGCTCTGTACAAAACTCCAAAAATATTTTTTTCCCTGTGATGCTTTGCAAGTATGTAGCTCTCACAGGAGCTAGTTGGTTGTTGAATATTGGGAAACCCCTTCACCATTTGCTTCTTCTGCAACAAATGTTGACCTCCAAAATGTAAATTGATGTAGGAGCATCGCCCACATCAAGCGATCTAGCACGAAAGCAGAAGACAGCTGGACAGCGCAGCACCAATTTTGAGAACGCTTTGATATTGTTGCGCCAAACATTAATGTGTGGATTTAATGAAGCGCACTTTGTATATTGTAGTGGACCTTGAGCAGATAAGCTCTCATCCTTAGGTAGATGAGGCATTTAATATAGTTAATGTTGTTAGATAGGAATTTTTAATTCTAGGTTTGATAGCTTTTAGAGCTCAAGAGGGAAAACGGATATAGACACCCTCCTTGTATTGTTGTATTATTAGAAGAGATTATTCTGAGTAATTGAAGCAAGCAGAGCAGAAGAGCAAGCAAAGAAATTGTATGAATAACACCCCTGTACAGGCATTGAATTAATAGAAAAAGCTTTGATTCAATTTCATGGTTATGTGTTGTTTCTCTGTGTGTGGACGCTATTATGCTCATGGATGTTTGTTTCCTGTCATGCATTTTCTTTGATATGTTGTGTATGTGATTTCATGGTTAAATTGAAGTCTGTGAGAATAGGAAGTTAGTTTCAATTGTTTATCTATCTCGAACTAGAGAATTCCTGCAAGGAGTGCAGTTGAATTGTCTGCAAGGAGTGAGTGACTGCAGGGTTCAGATAGAGGAAACTTTTGTTCTAAGTTCTCAGAAGTGCAGATTTAGCACCAGAGTCGTGCAAGGCATGCGCAGGTTGGATAAAGATTCAGAGTTGTGATTCTGAGGAAAGGAGTTGAAGGACTGTTGCTGCAGGAGTGTGCAGGGTCGAAGGACTTCAACACTTATAAGTGATTGAAGGATTTTCCACAAGGAGTGCGTGCAAAGAGTTCTCTTGAAGAGACTCAAAAGTCGTGAGAGAATCTTAGGAAGGATGGACCTTCAAATTCATCGAAGGAGGATATAGATAAGTCGCGCTTGGAAGACTTGCTGGGAAATTTGCGGGTTCGTGCGCAGAGTGCCGAGTCCTGCAGAAGAGCGCCTCGTCGTTTCATGGAGTTCAATTGGAAAGAACAGACAGTCGGAATTCTCCGAGGATAAGTCGCGAGAATCTGAGGACCATTGGATTTTCCAGGGTGCCAGGAAGCCATCGAGCAGGCGTGAAGAAGGTTCAAAGCTCAGGCGAAGCGGAACCGCTGATCCAAGTCCATTCAGAGGCCTTGGATCCATCGTAAGAACGGGTATCGGGCCATCGCGAGAAAGGAGCGAAAGATTTAGCTGTGGAGGTCGTGAAGGTGCGAGAAGTGACATCCCGACGATTGTGTGGACAGTGTGGGCCACAGCGGGTGACGTGGCAGCTGACGCGAGGTATCGGCGTTTCGATGTCTCGGGTATCGGGAGTTGAGACAGGAGTCATTTGGCCGCACGAGTAGCGAAGTCACGAGGAAGCGAGATTGCAAAATTTAGTATTTCGTCTTATCGCATGTCAAAGGTTGGAAACTCAAGCGCTTGGTGTTACAAGTAGCGAGTAGCGATAGAGCGAAGTTCCGATAGCGGGAGAAGAAAGTCAGCATTGACCGACGCATCGGGTCTTGGGGATTCGAGAGCCCAAAAGGTAGATAGCGGATTTGCGAGCCGCGAAGTCCCGATCCTCTGATCAATCAAGGAAGGAGGGTCGCGTGGAAAGAACTGTGGGTGCAAATTTCTTGACAGGGAAATAGAAGAACCGTAGAGTTCTTTGGGCCGAGAAGGAGAGAAGGTCTTGGTAAGAGAGGACGTGCCAGCGAGGGTAGGTCTGCGTCAAGTGGTATCAGAGCGGGGATTGGCTCTTTGTTTTCTATAACAGAGAGAGACAGGATTCACCATGCCACCCAGGAGAGAAAGGCAATCACCTGGTCCAGAAGACAAGGATGTGCGAAGAAGAGGCAGGCAGGCAGGAAATCCAGAAATGGAAAGACAAATGAGAGATCTCCGAGCAAGGCTTGAAGAGATGGAGACAGCCCAAAGACGCGGAATTGGTGTTGGGGATCTTAGTGATTCCGAGGTTGAAGAGGAAGTTGGACATGAAAAAGAGGTCACAGCAGAGGATGCATCAACCGAGCGGTTGATTAAATCCATTGCCAGGATGGGGGCAAAGGTGAAGATGGAAATTCCAGTCTATGAGGGGAGTCTAGATGCAAAAGAGCTACTAGATTGGATCCGAGATCTTGACACCTACTTAGATTATGAGGATATCAAAGAAGATAAAAAGGTCAGACATGTTGTCACACGCTTGAAGGGACATGCAGCATTGTGGTGGGACGAGCTACAAGCTGACAGACGCTGCAAAGGCAAGCAAAAGATTAAAAGTTGGGATCGAATGATCGCGAAGATGAAGGCGAAGTTCATCCCAAGGGATTATCAAATCACTATGTTCAGGCGAATGTAGAACCTGAGACAGAAGTTGATAATGGTGAAGGAATACACCGAAGAGTTTTACAAGCTCAATATCAGAGCAGGTCATCGGGAGAGCGATGATGAGAAGGTTGCTAGGTACCTGAATGGTCTGAGATACGACATTCAGGATGAATTAAGCATGACGACCATCAGAACGGTGGAGGATGCTTACCAGATGGCTCTGAAAGATGAGGAGAATCTGAGCCATAAGCAAGGACAGCGAGGGTGAGGCAAAAGTCAGCCCAGAGGAAAGGCAGTTGCCCAGGAGAAATATCAGAAGCCTAAGGAGGAATGGAAGAAACCTCAAGGTAAAATTGAGAGAGGTGGGACCTCACAGCGAGGACCACATGCTAAACAGAGGGTGCAGCATACTGAGCAGGGTGGCGGTTATGCTGATGCAACCACTTTTCCTCGTACTAGAGGTCGAGGCAGAGGAAGGGGAGGAGTAATCACATGTTTTACATGTGGAAAGAATGGGCACAAGTCATTCGAGTGTCCAGAGAAAAAGAAAGACATTGGAGAAGCTCACAT
This sequence comes from Picea engelmannii, assembly GCA_009831015.1. Taxonomy (NCBI): domain Eukaryota; kingdom Viridiplantae; phylum Streptophyta; class Pinopsida; order Pinales; family Pinaceae; genus Picea; species Picea engelmannii. The sequence goes on along the minus strand of ML819073.1, from coordinate 17,752 downwards.
CGTTGAGACCCAGAGGCGTGATGTCGAGAATGAAGACACCGGAAGTGGGAGGTTGCTGACGGTGCACAAAGTTCTCTTAACACCCGAGAAGGAGGTGGAGGACACAGCTCAGAGGACCAGACTTTTGAGAACCACATGCAAAGCCAAGGGCTGGAAGTGAAAGGTTATCGTGGACAGTGGAAGCACCGATAATCTCGTTTCGACCGAGATGGTGGAAAAGTTGGAGCTGGAGACAACTGATCACCCGAGTCCATATAAAGTTTCATGGCTACAGAAGGGACATCAGGTGAGTCTTACTAAACAATGTTTAGTTGAATTCAAGATGGGTGAATATAAGGATAAAATACTGTGTGATGTTATTCCCATGGATGTATGTCATTTATTGTTGGGTAGACCATGGCAATATGACAGAAGTGTGGTTCATGATGGGAGAATGAACACATATACTCTGGAGAAGGATGGGAGGTCACATACGTTGCTTCCGATAAAGGATAAAGAAGTGAAGCCAGAAGTAAGCAACACTATACTTCTCATGAGTGGGAAGGAGCTTCTTACAAAGATGGAGAAGAAGGAAGATCCACAATTCTTTGTGGTTAGGAAACCGAGAATTGTCCTGACTAGCACAAGAGTGGATGATTTACTAGTTGAGATTCAGGAACTGCTGGGAGATTTCGTTGACATCATCGTGGATGAATTACCTCGTTCGTTGCCACCGATGAGGAGTGTGAGTCATCACATTGATCTCATACCAGGAGCCAGTTTGCCGAACAAAGCAGCGTACAGATTGATGCCATGGGAAAATGAGGAAGTCAAAAGGTAGGTATAGGAGCTGCTGGATAAAGGATTGGTCAGAGAAAGTCTGAGTCTGTGTGTTGTTCCAACAGTGCTTAGTCCGAAGAAGGATGGAGGTTGGAGAATGTGCACGGACTCCAGAGCAATTAACAAAATTACCATCAGGTGCAGGTTTCCACTGCCGAGAATGGATGATCTGATGGATTGCCTGAGCGGGGCAAATTATTTTTTGAAGATTGATCTCAAGAGCGGATATCATCAGATTCGCATGAGGGAAGGTGATGAATGGAAGACAACATTCAAGACGAATGAAGGTTTGTACGAATGGCTAGTCATGTCGTTTGGTTTGAAAAACACGTCGAGCACATTCATGAGACTGATGAATGAAGTCCTGAAAGAGTTCATCGGGAAATTTGTAGTCGTATATCTGGATGATATATTGATCTACAGTAAGACAAAGGCTAAACATTTGGAACATTTGGCCATTGTGATGAGGAAACTACAGCAGGAGAAGTTGTTGATCAACGTAAAGAAATCTTCATTTATGAAGACAGAGCTCATTTATTTGGGTTTTGTTATTTCAGCAAATGAGTTGAAGATGGATCCGAGTAAGGTGGAAGTAATCAAGAGTTTGCCATCACCAAGAAATGTTTTCGAGGTGAGGATTTTTCATGGTTTGGCTAGTTTCTACCGAAAGTTCATCAGGAATTTTAGTGGAATTAGCGCAGCAATGATGGACACAGTGAAGAAGCGGCACAAGTTTTTTCATTGGACAGCAGAGGCTGAGAAAAGATTCAATCTGTTGAAGCGAAAGATCACAGAGCAGCCAGTGTTGGTGTTTCCAGACTTCAAGAAGACATTTCAGGTGAAATGTGATGCAAGTGGCTTTGCCATAGGAGCGGTCTTGAGTCAGGAGGACAGACCGGTTGCATATTTTAGCGAGAAGTTGGATGAAGCAAAGCTAAAATACTCCACGTATGATAAAGAGTTTTATGTTATCATATAATCATTAAAGAAGTGGAGGCATTACTTGATCCCGAAAGAGTTTGTATTGTATAGTGATAATCATGCATTGCAGTTTGTGAGTCAACAGGAGAAGTTGAACCAAAAACATGAAAAATGGGTAGAGTTCATGCAGAATTTCACGTTTGTGATTAAACACATTTTAGGAACTGCTAACAAAGTGGATGATGCCTTGAGCAGGAAGTGTTTGTTGCTACAGGAATTCCGAGTCAAAACATTGGGTTTTGAAAATCTCAAGGATATGTACGTGGGAGATGCAGATTTTGGAGAAGCATACGAAGCAGCTGAGAATCCAGTTCTCAGGGATCAGAGCCCATGGATATATTACATTATCCAGGAGGGATTGTTGTTCAGAGGCAATCAACTGTGTATTGCAAATTTCTCCATGAGGGAGAAGCTGCTAAAGGAAAAACACAGCGGAGGCTTGGCAGGACATTTTGGCCATGACAAAACATTCGCAAAGCTGAGCGAATCATATTTATGGCCAGGCATGCGAGCATATGTCAAAATATTTGTTGACAGGTGTCGAATTTGTCAACATTCGAAGGGGAGAAAGCAAAACATGGGTCTTTATCAGCCATTGCCCATACCGGAGAGGCCATGGGAGGAAATTAGCATGGATTTTGTATTGGGTTTGCTGAGGACGCAGAGAGGAGTTGATTCCATATTTGTGGTGGTGGACAAGTTTTCAAAGATGGCACATTTTATTCTGTGTTAGAAGACCAGTGCTGCGACCCACATCACAAATTTGTTTTTCAAAGAGATCGTTAGACTCCATGGATTGTCGCGAAGCATAGTCTCGGACAGGGATACGAAATTTATAGGTCATTTTTGGAGGACGCTATGGAAGAATCTAGGGACTAACTTGGCATTTAGTTCAGCTTACCATCCACAGACAGACGGATAGACAGAAGTTGTAAACAGAAGTCTGGGATATTTACTGAGAAGCTTGGTGATTGAGCACCACAGCAGCTGGGACAATGTATTGCCACAGGCAGAGTTTACATACAATGATTCTGTGAATCGGAGTACAGGCAAAATTCCATTTCAGATTTTGTATGGGACATAACCGAGGGGAATTTCTAAACTCAGGGAGTTAGAATAGGCTGTGACTAGCAGTGCTAGTGCGGAGGAATTCGCTGAAGCGATGAGGGAACTTCACAATAAGGTGAAGCAGCAACTGATAAATTCAAATCAGGAATATAAGCGCAGAGCAGATCAGCATCGAAGACAACTTCACTTCGAAGTTGGGGATTTGGTTCTAGCACAGTTGAGGAAGGAAAGGTTCCCAAGGGGAACATATAATAAATTAAAAATGAAAAAAATTGGGCCATGCAGAGTCCTGAAGAAATCTGGTGAGAATGATTATGAGATTGAGTTGCCGGATGGCATCGGAATATCTTTGATATTCAATGTGGCGGATTTATACCCATACAGGGCTGGAGGAACAGAGACTGGAATTGAGGAACCAGTGATCCAGTGGCAGAAGAAATTGCTAATTGCAGAGAAGCCGCAGATGGAGTGCATACTGAACAAGCGAGTGGGCAAAAGAACCAGGCGGAAGCAATATTTCGAGTACCTGGTCAAATGGAAGAATCACCCAGTGGAAGATGCCAGCTGGGAGAATGAAGCAATGATACAGAAGCATGGACAGACCATGCAGGAGCTCATGGACAGGAGCCCATGAAATTTTTCAAGCTGAGGAGTATGATGCAGGAGCATCGCCCACATCAAGTGAGCCAGCACGAAAGCAGAACACGGTTGGACATCGCAGCACCAATTTTGAGAATGCTTTGATATTGTTGCGCCAAACATTAATGTGTGGATTTAATGAAGCGCACTTTGTATATTGTAGTGGACCTTGAGCGGATAATCTCTCGTCCTTAGGTAGATGAGGCATTTAAGATAGTCAATGTTGTTAGATAGGAATTTTTAATTCTAGGTTTGATAGCTTTTAGAGCTCGAGAGGGAAAACGGATATAGACACCCTCCTTGTATTGTTGTATTATTAGAAGAGATTATTCTAAGTAATTGAAGCAAGCAGAGTAGAAGAGCAAGCAGAGAAATTGTATGAAGAACACCCATGTACAGGCATTGAATTAATAGAAAAAGATTTGATTCAATCTCATGGTTATGTGTTGTTTCTCTGTGTGTGGACGCTATTATGTTCATGGATGTTTGTTTCCTGTCATGCATTTTCTTTGATATGATGTGTATGTGATTTCATGGTTAAATTGAAGTCTGTGAGAACAGGAAGTTAGTTTCAATTGTTTCTCTATCTCGAACCAGAGAATTCCTGCAAGGAGTGCAGTTGAATTGTCTGCAAGGAGTGCGTGACTGCAGGGTTCAGATAGAGGAAACTTTTGTTCTAAGTTCTTAGAAGTGCAGATTTAGCACCAGAGCCATGCAAGGCGTGCGCAGGTTGGATAAAGATTCAGAGTTGTGATTCTGAGGAAAGGAGTTGAAGGACTGCTGCTGCAGGAGTGCACAGGGTCGAAGGGCTTCAACACTTAGAAGTGATTGAGGATTTTTCCGCAAGGAGTGTGTGCAAAGAGTTCTATTGAAGAGACTCAGAAGTCGTGAGAGAAGCTCAGGAAGGATGGACCTTCGAATTCGTCGAAGGAGGATATAGATAAGTCGTGCTTGGAAGACTTGCTGGGAAAGTTGCAGGTTCGTGCGCAGAGTGGCGAGTCATGCGGAAGAGCGCCTCGTCGTTTCGTGGAGTTCAATTGGAAAGAACGGACAGTCGGAATTCTCTGAGGATAAGTCGCGAGAATCCAAGGACCATTGGATTTTCCAGGGCGCTAGGAAGCCATCGAGATGGCGTGAAGAAGGTTCGAAGCTCAGGAGAAGCGGAACTGCTGATCCAAGTCCATTCAAGGCCCTTGGATCCATCGTAAGATCGGGTATCGAGCCATCGCGAGAAAGGAGCGAAAGATTTAGCCGCGGAGGTCGTGAAGGTGCGAGAAGCGACATTTTGACGATTGCATGGACAGTGTGGGCCACAGCGGGTGACGTGGTAGGTGATTCAAGGTATCAGCGTTTCGACGTCTTGGGTATCGGGAGTCGAGACATGAGTCATTTGGCCGCGCGAGTAGTGAATTCAGGAGGAAGCGAGATCGCGAAATTCGGTATTTCGGCTTATCGCATGTCGGAGGTTGGAAACTCAAGCGCTTGGTGTTACAAGTAGCGAGTAGTGATAGAGCGAAGTTTTGATAGCGGGGAAGAAATTCAGCGTTGACCGACGCATCGGGTCTCGGGGATTCGAGAGCCCAAAAGGTAGATAGCGGATTCGCGATCCGCGAAGTCCCGATCCTCCGATCAATCAAGGAAGGAGGGTCGCATGGAAAGAACTGTGGGTGCAGATTTCTCAACAGGGAAATAGAAGAACCGTAGAGTTCTTCGGGCCAAGAAGGAGAGAAGGTTCTTGTAAGAGCGGATGTGCCAGCGAGGGTAGGTCTACATCATAAATGGCCATATCTCAAATGCCATAACCATTACTCATCCAAACCTTTATCTTTATAAGCATTCAAATAGTCAATCAAATCATTTCTCATAATAAGTGGAAACATTATATTCGTTGTTATCTCTACTCTGGCAATCAATTGCTTACTTGGATACTTATCATAAATTGTACATACCTTGTTCTTGAAGAGCACTATGTACTTTTACTCTATCAATTGTCCAACACTTAACAAATTGTATTCCATACCAAGTACATAATAAACATCGTCTATTTTATTCTTTCACCATTCTTAGTATAAACATGAATCACACCTTTACCATTAACTCTTACCTTACATTCATTACCCAACTTTACCTCATACTGAATATTGGTATCTAAACTGGAAAACAAGTCTTTATTTCCATTCATGTGATGGCTACATTCATTGTCCAAAAAGAAAACATCATTTGAACTTTCATGGGTGACATCACAAGTGAGAAACACAGGTTTATGGTCATCCTCTAAATCCTATGTCATGTGAGAACACTGCTTTCCAACATCTCCTTGCTTCTTCCAATACTTGTTAGCATAATTTCCAAAGTTATTACAATAATAACATTGCACCTTAGATTTATCATACCTCTTATTTCCTTTCTTCTAGGATCTGTTGCTACTCCCCCTTAAACTAGGAGGATCCTACTGAGTTTTCTCCTGAGATTCTAAATCATTTTTGTTGTCTATTTGACCATCAAATCGACCTCCTCTTCCTCTGCTACTAGACCTTCCTTTGCCTCTAGTAACATGCAGATGGGATTTGAAATCATCCTCTAATGGATTATCATATCTAGGCATCATGAATTCATGAGCAATTAGAGAACCAGTTAATTCATCGATATGCATTAGACTAATATATTTAAATTCTTCTATGGGTACAACTACATATTCAAATTTATTTGGCAAAGATCTGAGAACTTTCTCAATTACTCTCTTATCTAAGAGGTCTTCACCATACTGCCTTAGTTGATTCACAACATTCATTACTTGAGTCATGAAACTATCAACTCACTTGTTGTCCTTCATCTTCAGATTTTCAAAATATCTTCTCAAATTCTAAACCTTGACAGCCTTCACCTTGATACGCCTTGATAGGTAGTTTCAAGAGTGTCCCAAGATTACTTTGAAGATACTGAACTTCACACCTTCGAAAATGTGGTTTCAGTTAAGCCTTGTTGAATAAGATTGAGGGATTTGTTGCCTTTCTTTCTGTTCTCCTTCAACAAAATACATTCAACATTTTTCAAAGCCATTTATGTTGCTTGGTCAACAAGATCTGGATAACCAACAGTAACAAAATCCCAAAGATCTTGAGAACGCATAATTGTTCTCGTTCTAATAAACCAAGAATCATAATTTGATTCAATCAAACCAGGAATATGTGGTTGAGCCAAATTATTGTTTGTATCCATTTCAGATCAAATTCCAAATCACTATATGTAGTTACAACAAGGAACTAGAAATATCACTAGCTTTGATACCATGATGAAGGATGCAGGGGAGTGCTTCAGAAAACAATGAACATCCACTACACGAGTTTCAACAACATGTTTCAGCATATAATAAAGAACTATTGCAACAAAAACTTAAGTGAACCACTCATGCATCATACATAAAGATCGATACTTTGTTCTATAGCAACCTTTTCAACGGGTGTTTCAGTAGAGAGTAAAATGGATTTATAGAAAAAAAAAAGTTATAGCAGAAACAAGGGAATGATGACAGCTGACTAAAAAGTTATATTACAGCAACAAAATAACTTTACTAAATCATTCTATGCAACAGTAAATTCACCCAGTACTTATGTACTAAAAACCCAATAGCATTCTACTGCAAAACACTACATAACATAAGGATTTAACTAAAGTTTTCAAACAATAAATAGAGTTTGCATGCTACAACAAAATAAATTACTCTGTAATAAATCTTAACATTATCATGAGTTTGCAAACTCAGAAACAAAAATGAACAGAGCATAAAATCTCTTGTTAACTCTCTCTGTAGATCTGTGCATTCTAAAATCCGAATTACATAGATGCATATATAATGATACAATTAGTCGGTTAGTTTTCCCCTTCACTATACCTAAGTCAAATTTGAATTTTCCAGAACATAAGTGGTTCATTGCCCCTTTGAAATTCGATCAGCCAAAAATGAAATGGTGTGGCGGTGATCATCATTAAATGAATAAGGCAGTGATAATTAATTTCTAGGTGGTGGTATCTCTTCAAAATTTGATCAGCTAAGATAAGTCGTCTTTTGGGCGGTGGAATGATTAATTTTCTGACAATTCTTCGTAACCAAAATGCCATGGCAATAGTAGACTAAGTTGTTGAAGTTTCAGTTTTGGCTGCAAACAACTGCGAATCGTCTACTGAGATGAATGATAAATCCATTGCAGAGATGTTGAAGGGCATGGCAACGTTGTCACCTCAAAAGCAGGCCTATTCCTTGTGGTGAGAAGCCCAAGGTCACCCTAAACCCTTGTCCACATTTTTCATTGTGCAAAATGAACCTAGCACGAGAAAAATGATAACATAACTAGGAACAATGATAACACAGCTAGGAAAAATAGAGTTTTATCCATGGATGACAAAAACATAGCATGGATGTAGAGAAAATGGGGGTTGATTGTTCTAGTACAGGGCTTGATGAGTAATCCATGGAAGAAATCATTGCACAATTAATGGGTGTAATATATGCAGGCTTTGGTTGTCATGCATATTCGTTTCAATATTCTCTTATTTATTGTTTTATGTAATTTGGATAGTATAAGATTTTTCTTTTTTTAGGAGTCTACCAATTTGTTCAGAGGTAATTCGCATTTCCATAGTATGCATAAATGCCACATTGTTTGGCTTTTTTACATATTTGGTAATATCGGGCATTTTTATGTATTTGTGTTTCTTTTGTATTTGGGATGGGTATTATCAACTAATATTATAGTTTTCCATGTAGTGTTTTATATTGTAGGTTTTATGATAGTATCATCCTCTGTTACAGTTGTAAATTCCTTCATATTTGTCACAAAATAATGTTGCAATTAATTTAAACACCAAGTTAAAATCAACTTGGACTTAAATTTGTAGGGTTGTAAAATCTATAAAAACACCTAAAACTCACACTACTTGACTCATAATGGATACCACCAATCTCACAAGACAATTAAAGCTAATCAAATCAAGGCCTATAAAAACCAATAGAAGTGTTTATCATAAATACAAAAGAATTGATCAATAAGAAGAAGTACCCTTATGATATGAACAATAATTATTTTATAATTGTGACCCAATGCCAACTTATTTTTCCTTTTTCTTTTCACCCAATGTCAACTTGTGTCAAAGCAGTGCAATGTAACTCAAACATGTCGACTCTGTTGGGATTTGGTGACAACGAATTCCTCCAATGATGGATTTGGATCCTATTATTCTGCATTGGTTGCAACTAAATAGACCAAGTTAGAATATGGATAGGGATTGCATTTAATAATCAGTTTCTTGTAAATGTATATAAATACATGTAAGCCTGTAGAGGCAAAGAGAGAGACGGAATGAGAACTTGTTAGTCTGTTTTAATCTCCATGATCTGAATAATAAGACAACCAATGCCTATGATTGGTGGGCATAGCCCAACGTTTGGGTGAACCACGTGAAATCCATGTGTTCCTTATCTGTGTGATTGTTATTTATCATATGTGAATTGTGTTTTCCTCATTTTCAATTCTAACAAGTGGTATCAGAGGTGGTTGGAGGAGCATCAAATTCTTAGAGGAGCCGCAGGAGTGAAATCTGTGAAATATGTGTGAGGTGCGTCGAGTTCAACATCGCCGCAGGTCCCTCCTCTGAAAGGGTGTGACGTCATACTAGTCAGCCTTCACGCACGTTCAAAAACCTGGAATCATCGCAGTCCAGGAGTGTGGTACAGTGCGGAGACTCTTTAAGATTATCGCACTCTAGGTATATCGAGAGGTGCGGCGACGACTCCTTAAGATAACGTTCGCATGGTTTTTTTTCTTGGAAAAGTTAAGGTATTTTTATAAAAGTGTGAGTAAAGGTTTATTATTAATAAAAGCTTGAAGATGCAAGTCATGTGGGTGGATGAATGAAGTAAAGGTTTTTTAATTGAGTAAAGGTATAAGGTAAAAAGGTAAAAGGTGGAGGAATTAAATTAAAGGTTAATTTTTTATTAAAACGTTTTTTAATTAAAAAGTGAATTTTTAGTAAAAGGTTTTTTATTAAACCTTGTGAAGTTATTCCTCCACATTATTTTTTAAAGGGCCTTGGTTATTATAAGCAGTGATTTGGAAATTAGGAGATTTTGTGTTAATGGCTAAGATGCAGAGTTCGAAGTTTGAAGTTGAAAAGTTCAGTGGTAAAAGCAACTTTGAGCTCTGGAAGCTCAAGATACAGGATTTACTAGAGAAACAAAGGTTGCAAAAAGCATTGGCAGGCAAGTCAAAGAAACAAACATCCATGACGAATGAGGAATGGGAACATCTAGATGCAAAATCTCTTAGTACAATTTGTTTATGTCTGGTGGATGATGTCTTGTTTAATATCGTAGGAGAGGATACAACATCAGGCTTATGGAGCAAGTTGGAAAGTCTATATATGATGAAATCCTTGACAAGCAAGATCTACTTGAAGAGACAGTTGTACAGTTTGTAGATGAAAGAAGGTACAAAATTTGTTGACCATTTAAATACCTTCAATACCCTTATAGTTCAATTGACTAGTATGGAAGTTAAATTCGAAGATGAAGATAAGGCTATTACACTATTGTGTCTGTTGCCTGAGTCTTGGGATAATCTAGTCACCTCTATTAGCTTTAGCTTAGCAGATGTTTTAGATTATGACTTTGTTGTGGGAGCTTTGTTAGTTGAGGAGATGAGGAGAAAATCTAGTAAAGAAACCTCAACTTCATAGGCGATTCTAGTCAGAGGTCAAACAAAAGAGCATAATGAGAGAAGTTTTTCTCGATCTAAGTCAAGACACAGAAAGGGTAAAGAAAAATGTTGTTACTATGGAAAAACAAGACATCTCAAGAAAGATTGTTGGAAAAGAAAGGAATCTGAGGAAAACTCTACGAATGAAGCAAATTTGGTTGTAACAAATCCAGGTATAACTGATCAAGTTTTATCTGTTTCTAGTAATTTACAATATCAAGAAGAATGGTAGTTAGATTCAGGTGCCTCCCACCACATGTGCTCACATATAAATTGGTCCATTCTTACCAATTTGTTGATGAGGGTGTAGTGTTTATGGGAAATGGTATTCCATGTAAAACTGTTGGGATTGGTTGTATTAGAATCGGGATGTTCGATGATATTGTTAGGGAATTAACAGATGTTAGATATGTATCTGACCTTAAATCAAATTTGATTTCATTGGGAGTGTTGGATTCTTGTGGATATAAGTATACAGGTCAAGGTGGAGCACTCACATTGTCGAAAGGTAGTTTAGTAGTGATGCAGGCAACAAAGGTTGATAACCTTTATAAGTTGGAGGGGAGTACTGAAGTAGCATCTGAAGTGACAGATGTATCTTCTTGTTTATGGCAAAAGCATCAAGTTCATAAGAACAAGAAAGAATTGCAGGTAGTGATAAGCGATAAATCATTTCTAGACTTAAAATATTTGTTTCTGAATTCATGCTTTTGTTACATCTCTGCAAGTTATGATGGTGGTATAAAAGGATGTTGTGTGTGGGATCCTACTTCTCACAAGGTCATCATTGACAGAGATATAGTATGTATGGAACAACCAAAAGGGTTGATTCAAGATCGCAACGGTAAATTTGTTTGCATGCTAGATAATTCAGTGTATGGCCTATTGGTACCCAGACAAATATACAAGAGGTTTGAATCCTTCATAGTGAGTCATAATTTTTCAAAGGGTAGGAATGACTATATAGTTTATAGTACATTCACGGTCTTGATGTTATTTGTTGATGATATGCTTGATGCAAGCCGAAGCATGGATAAAATCAGTAAGAAAATGACTCGAGTGGACAGGACAATTCAGATGAGGGATCAAGGAGAAACAAAACAAATTATGGGCATGGAAGTATACAGAGATGGTAATGGTAAGTTGTGGTTGGAGTTCAATATGAACATTGTAAAACCAATTTTTATCCCTCTTGCTTTCCATTATAAGTTTTCATCAAGCATAGGTCTTGTATATAAAGAAGAAAAGGTTATGTCTATTGTAAGTTTAGTAGAAGGTATGTTGTATGTGATGAAATGGTTAAGACCGGATGTTTCATATGCTAATGATTTTGTCAGATACATGACAGATTCATGTGTTGCAGTGAAATGGGTGCTTCAGCGTTTGAGAAGCACAAATGTCACCTCTAATGGTTACACTGAGATGGTATGTGATCATTGTAATGTATATTGTAATACAAGTGTCTTGGATAGAAGGAGATCTATCACTAAATATGTCTCACAACACAATTGTGGAAGAGATGTTGGAGGTGGAGTGACCCCTCAGAAAATCCAAACTCGTGCAAGTCACACAGGAGAGATCATGAAACCAGTTTTATTAGAGAAGTTGCAGTGGTGCTTGGTTTCTCTTGGCTTACAGAAAAGGCGATGAACAAAAGGAAGGACCAAGGTATCAGGTTAATTGTTGTCAAGGTGGATATTGTTGGGATTTGGTGACAACGAATTCCTCCAAGGATGGATTTGGATCATATTATTCTGCATTGGTTGCAACTAAATAAACCAAGTTAGAATATGGATAGGGATTGCATTTAATAATCAGTTTCTTCTAAATGTATATAAATACATGTAAGCCCGTAGAGGCAAAGAGAGAGAAAGAGAGTGAGAACTTGTTAGTCTATTGTAATTTCCATGATCTGAATAATAAGACAACAGATGCCTATGCTTGGTTATCGTAGCCCAATGTTTGGGTGAACCACGTGAAATCCATGTGTTCCTTATCTATGTGATTGTTATTTATTATATGTGAATTGTGTTTTCCGCATTTGCAATTCTAACAACTCTTCTCACCCGTTTATTAGCCACCGCCTTATGATGCATCTTTTCATCCACATGATTTTTGGCATTTTTTTATTCTCGGGACATTTAGACAATGAATTATGTTGTTGACATCCAACTAAAAATTAGGATTTTGGATGATCTTGTCATTTTTCAAAGTAATTTATATTCAATACACAATTACAAAACAGAATTTCATTTTGGTTGACCTTGGGTATTTTTCAAAATAATTTACATTCAACACATAATTATAAAACATAATTTTCTTCATTACATTAAACTTAAACATACTATATATTACAAAGCTAATCTACATTGTGTATAATATTAAAATTCTTGAGCTTATGGAGCATTTTGGTTGATCTTGGGTATTTTTCAAAATAATTTACATTCAACACATAATTATACAACAGAATTTTCTTCATTACGTTAAGCTTAAACATACTATATATTACAATGCTAATCTACATTGTGTCTAATACTAAAATTCTTCAACTTATGGAGCATTTTATAATTTTTTTCTTGAGTTTATGGAGCATTTTATAATATTTTTACTCAGTCTATTGGTAAAAGTGGAGAACTGATATTGTATTATTAAGGTCAATGATATTGTATGGTTTTTAGGAGTTGGGTCTTAACTAGGAACCGGGCAAAACGGTTACTCCTAAATGAATGTGATTCAGTGATGGTGCTGCCCAGGTTCGAACTGAGGACCTTTTGTGTGTAAGACTGACGTGATAACCGACTACACCACAACACCTTCCACTAATTTAAAATTTTGACAAAATACATTTTGAATATCTCATTCCAGGAAGGGCACGGCGTTGTCATATATTTGACAAAATAGATTTTTGATATTGCAATCCAGGCGAGGCACGGTTGTAGCCAAGATAATTGAAAGTATTGCATTGTGAAAACCAAACCACTGTTTTATGTGTTGGTGAACCCGACGTGAAGAGTCAAGGACGGTTCGTCGGAGATAATTTCAACGCTGCGAATCGTTACATCCTAGGGAGATCGTTGTGAATCTGACTATTGAGATCGTTGTTTGTTTCCTTCAGGCCTCTCGTGAAGATCTCCTATCATTGTTGTTTGAATATCGTTGTTTTCTCATATGAGATCGTTCTGGTGAAATCGATGTGAGGAGATCGTTGCTCCTCAATTGGAAGTCGATGTCGTCTGTGTACAAGGTCCATTGAAGGTCCAATTTCAACTAGTTCAATACGTGGAACCACAATGCATGAAATGGACCTTGTTGTCGCCTACCAATGTGCATACAAATACGCGATCTAGACCTGCAAGATTTATTGTTTCCACGACCAAGGACAGAGAATATTGAGTTGAGCGTAGAGGGCAATTGGTTGTTTGGACTGTGATATATATTTTGAAGTTGTTGAGTAGCGGGATTTAATTGACAGTACCAGAGTTCTTCAAATGTCTCCTGGTAATCTTCAAAGGAATCTTCTGAGATCTAAATGCATATTTTTTTGTCCTTGCCTTAAGTTTTCGGAAAGGCATCCGGTGTTTTGAAGGAAATTTCCAATTGAGTTAATTTTGAGTTAATTTTCGGTGAAATCGAGTAAGAAATTGTCGTGATTGTTGTTCCGAAGTGTCGTATCTTGTGAGGTATTGTAGCTTGTTGGAAGTTTGCTATGTGAAGGAGTTTGCAAGGATGGCGAATCCACTTGTTGAAACTTATCTCAATGAATCTAATAAATTGGATGGCTTGAATTTCATAAATTGGAAATTCAAAATGCAAACCTTGATGGAAGGTTATGGCATATGGACGATCGCGAAAGGATATGAAGCGCGATCCAATGCGACTGCAGGTGCGACAACGGCAACAATCCAAGATTGGGATAAGCAGGAGAAAAAATCCAAGGTATTATTACAAATGTCTGTGAAAGATAATATAATTTCTCACACTAGAGATGTTAAGACTTCTAGTGAAACCTGGAAAGTACTTAAAGAGTTGTATGAGACTAATAATACAAATCGCATTATTTTTCTGAAGATTAAATTGCTAAGTATTAAAATGGATATAAATGAGTCTGTTAGTACTTTTCTTGGGAGAATTAAAGACATGAAAGATAAATTGGGAGATATAGGAGAAAAAGTGTCAAACATTGATCTTGTCACAATTGCCCTAAATGGAATGCTAGAGGACTATCAAATGTTTATAATAGGCCTTGCAGCGAGAAAGAAAGCTCCTACCTTTAAGGAATTGATAAGTATATTGTTGCAAGAAGAAGAGAGGCGCACGAATTTGAAGTCGAATTTGAAGTCTCATAATTCAGACATAGCATTATGGACAAAGAAGAGATTCCCTAAAGGGAAACCAGGAGAAGGAGGCAGAGGCGGTAATTAATTTCAGAGGAAGTCATTTCCAAAGCAAAATCAAGGTATGCCACCTAATAGAAATGAACCTAAGTGCTTCTATTGTGGCAAGACTGCGCATCTTGCCAAAGAATGTTATAAGAAGAAAAATGATGAGGCTAGGCATAAAAATAGAAAACATTCAGGACATTTTGCAGAAAAAAGCCTAAATTTTGATTCAAAAGATCTCAAATTGTTTGTGTCTAATGCTGCACTATCTGCTGAAACCGATGATGTTGACGCATGGTTTGTTGATTCTGGAGATTCAATTCACATGACATGTAACACAAATTGGTATATAAACTTTAAAGAAACACATAATGGTGCCCATATTTATCTTGGAGATTGTTAGCACTAAGAGTCACCCTCGGATAGAAAGAGGATAAGCCCAACACCCATCAAATAGGTTTGTAAATGTAGATTAATGATAGAAGGTCAAATGGACAAAACTTAGCATAGCAATGTTTCAACATAGAAAATCTAGGCTAGTATGCATAAGCAAATGAGGTTTTGGTTAACTTCAGTCAGCGGTTTTAAGGATAAATGTGAGTAAATGGAAGACTTGGTGAGGAAGATGGATAGATATGCTATAAGCATCAGTCCTTCTAGCAGCTAGGTGAAGAAAAACTCAGTCACAAGAACTTCTTGAACTAAATTTAAAATACTAAAAAACATTTACATCAGCATTATAATCAAACATCCATTATAACACATCCATAACATCTCATAAGGATCATCCAATAATGAGCATTCAAAGTAAGAAGAAGCAAGATAATGAAAAGAGGTTGACTTCTATTAATCAAAATATCTCAGATCTCATACATAAACCAGAGTATGCCTCTGTTTAGTCAAAATATTACAAAATAGGGAGCTCTACTCAACCATTTGAACCTCAACATAACATTCTTCTGATGTATTTATAGTCTAAACAGTAAAACTACAGCTTGAGATGTGAGTTGGTCTTTCTAGCCTAGGATTCTCCACAAAAATCTACTAATCTAACATATGTACAAGTGAAACTAACAGACTGCTAGAAACATGGAGCATGTTGGCAACAATTCTAACAAGATATAAATCACATGATTTGTTGTTTCTTAGGTGCATCTCCTCCAAAGTGCCATGTGTCCTCCAAGCCTTTGTGTTGAGCTCCATCTGCCACCTGTTGATCCTTGGTTCCCTCCAAATCATTAAATCTAAGAAGAGGCAGGAATTCAAAACTGTTAACTGTAATAGTCAGTTCGTAGCATCTTTTCGTAGCGCAACTGGTAGCAGATTGTGTAGTGCCTACCTCTGTAAAATTGTTCTGCAGTCGATTTCGTAGCGCATTCAGTAGCAGATTTTGTAGTGCCCACATATAAAATTATTATGCAACAACTTCTCATAGCGAACTTCCACTTTATGTCTGGCTAGGTGATTCTGCAGTTCTTTCGATAGTGAATCTGCAAAACAATCTGTGTGAATGATTTTGTAGCATCGGGCGCTACAAAATGATCTGTGTTTTTTTGTTTCAAGCAATGAACCTCAATAAACCCAAAAAGTCTTAGCAGAAGGATAATGAGCTTGTAGATGCCTTCAGTAGGTGAAATTATAACACTTCCCTCAAAATTTCAAGCTGTAAAAGCTGATCATCATCAAAAATGAGTTTGTCATCCTTTCCATTTCATCTTCTCAATCTGGCACTTCTCCTTGTTGCAAGAGCACTTCCCTCTGTTGCAGTAGCATTTATTTTTATTGCAGGGGAATTTCTCTCTATTGCAGCTTGGGCTAGAACATTTAAATTCATCTGGGCTAGATCATCCTTGAAGGGTTGCAATTATTCTTTAAGTTTTATGTTTTGGGACTGTATGCTTCTATTTTTCTTGTACAAAGTTTGAAGTTGTCTATGGAGAGGAAAAAATCTTCTTGCTATAAACCTAGCTAGATCAAGGGTTTCATTTTACATGTCCATGAGTTCACTCATCTTTCTCCTCTCAGTCAAACTTTCTCCCTTCAAATGGGCAACTTCCTTCCTTGCATCCTTGAGTTGTCTGATCAATCTTTTGAAGGTGGGATTATCAGGGCGAGTGGTGATGTTTATGACTTCAACAAGCTTCTCAGTAGTTTCACCCTTACCTTTGTCTTTCTTCTGAACGGAATCTTTGGTCATTACCTCAATAGGATTCCCAACAGTGTCACCTTTACCCCTATCTTTCTTTGAGACATAAGCTTTGGTTATGACTTCTGTTTCAGCATCTTCCTTATGGGTTGATGATCTGGTGAAAGGCCTCCTAACTCTTGTCTCAGCTGCTGCAATAGGTGAAGCAAAATGAAATTTTCTCCCCTTTTTGGTTGTGGTTTTGGCTGATGAGGGAACTTCCTCTAGTTCAGGTGTAGGCTGAGGTGGAATTTCCCTTTGTGGGGAGTGATCCGGATTTATGTAGGAACACAATGAAATACAGAAATACACATAAACATAGAGATGCAGAAGAAATAAGACTTCATTTCACTAATAACAAATGACTGAAATATGCTTACAGACAGAATGGAAATAAACTAGCTAGGGCACTGGTAGCTTATCTCTGAGAAGAGATGTGGCCACTATTCGCATCTGTGAGAAGATGGTTACAATGAGGCTCTGAAGGCCCTTTTACAATAAACGGGAATGCCAAAAGTCCTAGACATCCAAAAACCTAACCCTGGGAGATGAAGCGCAAAAAGTCATGTGGGCCCCGTTTGGGTAAGTTGGTGCATCAACTTCTCGAGGTCGTAACTTTTGCATACGATCTTCGTTTTAAGCATATGATAGCTTGTTGGAAAGATCTATCCGAGGCCTACAACGCTTGAGAAAAAATAGCATCATTAGATGCTATTTTGCAACAGCAACATACTAAAAAAAAAACATCGTTTAGGGCCTCAAAATGTCCCCGGAAGTTCAAGACCCGAAAAAACTGCTAAAAATAGTAAACTGTGCGAAAACTGAAAAAATGAAAGAAACAATGGTGGGGGTCCAAGTGGAATAGGTGGGTGGCCACCAATATCCACCTGGATCATTCCTCCCCCTTTAGGAAACAATGGTCCCCATTG